>JARPMJ010000966.1:0-200723 GCA_033366665.1 Phoxinus dragarum
CAAAATTCTGAAGACTGTGAAATCACCTTTACCATCATGTAAGTTGCGTGCGCCTGCAAATCCGCCGTTATAATAGCAATCCACCATGGAACAAGCGCACCTGATCTTAAAGGGAATGTGAGAGGACGCTCTGATTGGTTTATTTCACGTTACGCCCAAATCACACCTATGAATAATGTAGCGACTTCAGACCAACCCATTTTAGATTCGCGTCTAGATCTACCCACAAAGTTTATTAAACTCTATTTAAAAAGTAACAGCTGTGCCCTCTTCAGCACAGTGATAGTCACCTTGCTAAATACTATAGTACATGCTACATGTTTTCCAAAAACGCATACCAACAATGTTGCAAATATGCATAAAAGAAAAGTAATATTTTATGTTTGGCTCTGTGTCTGTTTCTCAGTTGGGTGCCATTGTGAAAGGTTGTACCTTTTGTGGATTTTTTTCTTCAACATTTTCTGCACAAAAAGCTTTGACTTCAAAGTCAACCCCGCAGGCCTTTGCAGACAAGAAAAAAGAAAATGTTACTCTGGAGAATGGAGAATTCTGCATAGCCCTTTTTACTCTATTAATACCAACATCATAAAACATTATGTGTGGGAAAATGTACCTTTCCTGTATCTTCTGGCCCTGGTTGTAACGTGACAGAACAGGGTAAGTTCGGAGTAATCTGTGAGTAAAGGTTTGACATTTAAACTTGAGATTGAAGTGGTGATAAAGGGTCCTAATTTAATCAACAGAGAATCCAATCATCTCTGCACAACATAACATAGTTGCCATTATATTAAGAAAATCAGAAAGAGAGTTTCACCTCGAAGGTGAAGGGGTAAGCATGTTCTCCGAGTTTCTTTATCAATCGCTCTTGTAGACGTGTCAAGCCCTTTTTCTCTTCAGGCACGGGAGGAAATGCCTGGATGTTGGCCACAAAGAGGTCTTTGCGAAACGTCAAGCCAAGAACGTCCAAGTCCTCCCGTCCATAGCGGAAAGCACACGTCAGTGTCACAAAAACTGTGGGGGAATTTAAAAAAAAACAGAGTAACATGTAAAGTTAATGGATTTACAGTCAACTTTGTTCTTCCAGTTCCTAATAAAAGAAAACCAGTTACATATGGAACAATTATTGACATAGACTAAGTGTACAGAGCTATAAAATGAATGTGGATTGCACATCTCAGATGAGTGATGAGTGATGTTTGAGTTTATATTGAGATCTCTGATTTATGATGATTCCAGACTTTGGCATCCTTTAAAATCTGAGTACGGTTTATAACACTGAAACCTCTTCTGAATGTGCGATTAACAGGGTCTTCTTCTTAGGAGAAACATCTGTGCATCGGGAACTTCTGCAAATGATCTGTTCTTCATTTAAAGCACCCCCATTATGCTATTTACTGTATAAGGTCTCCTACAATAGGTTTTCATGCATCAAAGATCAAAAAACACTTCTCATAATCTACATCCCTTCCTCAGCACATGATAAACAGTGATTCGAATGGAAGTGATTGTGTCGGTTTTACCGTATCAATTCGAGCCAGATTCCTCATCCTTTGGAAGTGCATGTAAAGTGGATTTGCTTTGACAGTGCAGAGAACATAGTATTTTTTTGACATGTCGACAACACAGATCAAACTCTTCCAGACTCAGCTACAACTACAGTGTGTGTGAGGGTCAAAGTAGACTATGTTTGCAGGCAGCCATTGAAGACCATAGGCTGGCATTATGCACATTTGTTACGAACCCACATGTGTTCGAGCAGTAAGTAAGACTGGAATTACTGACGATTCATTTGAGTCAGTTCAGAATCGATTCTTTCTTTTGGGAAAAACTCCATGTATCCTGCACTTTGATCTTTAAGGGTGCTTTCACACCTGCCTCATTTAGTTGGGTTGAATCACACTAGAGTTCGTTGTCCCTCTTAGAGCGGTTCATTTGGGCAGGCAATGCAGCAATCGCACTCGGGTGCGCACCAAAAGTGGACCAAACGCTTTCAAACGAACTTGTTTGTGGTGAGAACGTGATCCGACCTCGAACAGACCCAACTGCCAAAGAACTGCGCATTTTTGGACTAAACCAGCTGCCGTAGTCAGCGGCGCTGTGCATTACGTCACTGTTTAGCAACATTAATGCACGTCTCTTCCTGAAGTGACTTGCGATCATAGACCGTATATAAGATGGACACAGCGACCCCATAGGTTTCAACGGAGAAAAGTGAAGCCAATTAGAAGCACTCACTTCCTGTTTGCCAGGCGTACTGCACAGGCTCAAACTGAGCTTGACGATGTAGATGTGACGTGAGCAATCTGTCTGACAGTTGTAGGTCTTCTAGTAGCTGTGCCGAGAGAAATCTGAATCATTCCCTTCCGAATCTTGCAGAAACGGAGAGCGTGAGCATTAGCTGTCCATGAGCTAGCAGCAGGAGCAACTTTATCACTCTCTATGGGCTTCTCCCTTGACTTTATCGGACTTTATGCCTCCACGTCCCCCGATTGCTTGCGAGCTTCTCCGCCCGTCTATACGGTAATTTCTCAACTGTGCGACAAGAGAGTCGCGTGGTTATGACGCAATCGTTATCCTATTTTTACAAAAACGGCTTCTACGGGGCCATAACGTAAGATACAAGGTAATGGAGCCTTTTATACATTGTCGTGTTTCTTTAAAAATAAATAATGGACAAATGGAGTCTTTGAACGCTTTGGAGTCAGTTAATCGCTGTCAAAGTGACGACAAAATGAATGGGAGTCAATGGAATGCTAACAGCAGGTGATGGCTTGATAGCCAATGGCGGCCCCCGGGGAAGCTTCAGTTTCCGGCGGATGGATTACCCCCTTGCTTGCGATGCGCCTTCGCCACGTGCAGTGCATTAAAACATTATTTTCAAGCCGCATCCTCGCTTCATTCTCAAATGTTATTGTTTGCCTGTGGTGTAGACAAACTATATAATAAACTATGACCAGGGATACAATCAGCCCACGCAGTCGTCTCTCCATAGTAAAAAGTGGCGCGTTGTCTGCCGGATTTTCCTGCTCTTTGTTTACTTCCGTCAGTTCTGTTGGAATTTTCCCGCAGGTTAATTCGGACCAATCGAAGCACAGTTATGGAAATATGTTCAAGACACATCTGGCCAACGAATGATGTGGATGTTATCACGTGACTGCATTTTGGTTCGTTTCATCAACTGATTCGGACCAGAGCAATCAGTGTGAAAAGGAACCAAAATGCCTGAAAAATGCCCTTGCCCTTGGTCCGGACCAAATGAACCGAACTACAGTTGTGAAAGCACTTTGCAGACCTTTTTCTAAAACTTTGCAGACCTTTTTCACTCACAAACAGCTTTTAACACACTACATGATAGATAATATCCGCAAAAAAGCATAATAGAGGCACTTTAATCTTGTTTAGGAGGAACAACTGTGATATAAAACATTGCTTTTTTTATGAGACCACATAACATATTGGTATACCATGGCTCGTAAAAAATGGGGGGAAAAAGCTCCTCACCTTTTCTTTCTTTCAAGTACTCTGGATCAATTAAAACCACACCATCTGCAATAGGAAAAATATATTTGATGGGTAAAATGTCAGCTGCATAACAGCTTAGCTACGAAATTATTGTTCTTTATTACTTTAATTTGTAATTCAATTCATCAACTATTTAAAAAAAAATATATATATATAAAAAATAAAGTGTTTTTCTTTGATTAATAATTTAACAGATAATGCAAAATAATGCACTATTATAAGGTCACACTTGATATAAGATGTCTTTAACTACTATGTACTTACATAAAAAAAGGTTTAGGTATAGTGTAATTATGTACATATGTACAGTACTTATGTGTGTTCATGTATTTTGCTGCTATTGAGGTCAGATACGGGTAATGTTAGGGACAGGATTGGTGGTTTAATTAGGATAAGTTGTAAGGGAAGAGATTATAAGAAATTACAAATTAAGTACACATACTCATTTATAACTTATTAATTACAATGAAACTACAATGTAACATGTTTACTAAGATAAAGCTAAACTAAAATTTAAGATTGTGATTCTTGTTGCCTACCGACAGGATCCACAAGGTCCACATGGTCAACGAAATCCCTCTTACCAAGGTACACAGTTAGCTGAAAAGACAATCATAAAATTAAAAATCTGCATAATTCAAACGAAGAACCATTTTGACTGAGCTAAAATGCCAATTTGCACAATTGTGAGTATGCACAGTTCTATATTTATCTTTCATTAACCTTATCAAAACAAATGCTTTTAAGTTATGAGCACAAATTTTGTAAAAAAAGACCAATTTGTACCATTCGAGAATATATGTTTACATAATAGTTGTGTTGTGCCGATGCTTAGAAAAGCCTTTCCCAGCTTTGCAGAAGGCTGGGTAATGAGTCACATGCCCCTCTTTCATATTCGCCCCACGCCCGCTTCCTGCTCAAGGACTGTTGTGGCGCACCCACAGGTCTCCCTGCTAATGATATAGACTCGAGGCTAGGCTATATGCTAACCGCACAGCCATTGCGAGCTGGGACTCATCCGTCTGGATCACAAGCATCAAATACAATTTTGGAACAAGAGGTTCTCTGTTGTTCAATATTTGTGGTTGTTCAGACATAACCATTTCATAACAGGCTATATGCTGTAGACACTGACAGAAAACATTTGAAGTATCAGATTCTAAACAACTGACACACTAACATGATCAGTAGACATGAAGGAGGGACAAAATGAACGTAATATTACCTTTCCATTCGGACTTGCCTTCTTGAACACCCTGTGGAAATACAAGAGTGACACATAAGACATAGCATGCATTAAATTACCCCTTGACAGATTTCACTGAAATAGGTGTCTTGAGAAATCACATTTAGACCCCTAAATCATTCCTTCTGTAAGCTCCTTACTTACTTTTTTTTACATTTGCTTAAATAATATATGTATATGTATACACACACAACAGTTCATTCTGGTTCTCTAAGTATCTGTAAAAGATGTGAAGAGAGTTTCAACCAGTATAACAAAAAATGTGTCATGAATTTTAAGTCTTGCTTTGGATCATGAATTTTAACCTTGTCATTTATATGCATGATCTAACCATGGCAGTGATTCACATCACCAAATTTAGTTTAGGCTTTTACTAAACCAAATTGTTATTAAGGTTTTATAATCCTCAATATGTCTAAATAATAAATTAATATCTCCAATTTACCAGTATATCCAACTTTATCCATAAACATACAATACACTCATGTCCAGGGATATATGTATTATATAGTGTAGTAAATCTAAGCCATGATTATATTTTTGCAAATTGTATTATAGCACAGCTATATATTAAACAAAACAAAAGAGTAGCTGAGGGTGTTATGTACACAGTGACCAACCAACCAAACAAATAAAGAACATGTGTGTGATAATCAGTAATTCAATGAATATCCATGGCGACAAACGTAAAGAGAATAGAAACTCAGGAATTGTCCATAAACTAATTAAGAGTCCTTGAAAAACGAAACAGAAACACTACAGATTGAGACTATACTGTAGGCCTATGTATGCAGAAAAAGTTGGATATTCTCACATTAAGTGATATTTAGTGTAGCAAATCTCAACTGCTTGACTGTTTATACCAGTGCACAATGTAAACTACTTTATCGCACAGCTCTATATATAAAGTTGGAAATGTACGTACATCAAACTTTATTCACATAGGCCTACATGTTTTATACTTGTATGGCGATACAATATAGCAAATCTCAACTGTTTGATTGTTTGAATCATCACAAAATGTAAACTATTATTACCCAGTGATAAATCTATAAGCAATATGTACTATGTGTATTGTGAAAAGTGCAAAATAAAAAGTAATTTGTGATGCCATTAAGTAGTCAAACATACAAAGGCCACATTAGCTGCAGTATTTGCAAAGAAACCCTTAGCAGTTTTTCTTACTCATGGCGCAGGATAGAACTACTGTTTATTTTCCAAGAAATCATTTTTTCTTTGTGGAAAGATTGACTGCCTCAGTGGCTCTGAAATAATACCAAATCTATTAGATCCTCACCCACCGTTCAGCCATTACTTTCACAGATAGCACCCTACAGCAAACAACAATAAATGAAGTCGTAAATCAGCCTGTGCTGATGTGATGGCCTACATTTTTAAAGGAAGGCGTTTTATCTGTTTGTATATGGCCTAAACTAAATGAGCTGTTTTCTTTCTGGAAAAAGATTTAGGGTGCCACCCTTTGTAAACCACAACACAAGAAACAAATTAAAACATTTTCACATTTGTGAAATTGATAAAGTCAAATGTACAGAGGCTAAAGGCTATGTTCAGAATATAATACTACAGCAAACTGCTTACGTTAAACTGCAAAGTATTCTGCAATATATCCTGCACTGATACTTCCTTTTTTGTAATCGATAAAACATTTTAAACAATAGTATGCTGCGATATGCTGCATGTTACATGATCTCAATTTAGTGAGAGGTGTAAATAAAACCTTGAAAATACAATAGTTAATCTGCATCTTTAATCTAACTTTATTTCAATATAAGTATTATTAGTCTTTAAGTAGATGTCAAGATCTACTTAAAGAAGTTTTGTTGAGTTTCCGTGGGTTATGTTCCTGTTTGTCTGCCTGATTTCTTATAGGTTACTCATTAATTAATTATTCTGTTCTGATCCAATCTGACTTCAGACCTGTAATTCTGCCTGAATCATAATCATACACTGTTCACTCGTTGGCCAGAGGAGAACTGGTCCCCGACTGAGTCTGGTTTCTCCCAAGGTTTTTTCTCCATTCTGTCACTGATGTAGTTTTGGTTCCTTGCCACTGTCGCCTTTGGCTATTGGCTTGCTTAGTTGGGCACATTTAATATTCAACAATAATATTGATCTGCCTGCATTGACACCATTATATGATAACTGAACAGGGCTGTGTTTCCCGTACAACGGCGTAACTCGCTGCTTAAAGCTATGGTCTACGATTTCAAAGATTGTTCATTATTAATAACCTCGTTTAGATGCTGGTTATGGTTCTACAGTACAATCCTAACAATATGAAGAGAAAAAAGAATGAAAAAAATCCATTCACTCTATTGGGTGTACAGCTGCAGAGAAGTTGACCAATGTAAGCTGTCCGGCCGGACAGCTTACATTGGTCAACTGCTCTCATCCAATCACCAGCTCCACTTGAAACTCCGCCTGGCGCTCGTGTCTCCACCCCACCGCACCCGACCCCGCCCCCCTCCTGGGACATGAAATTGCGTGGGCAAGCAGCTGACAGTCTATGGTAGCTAAGTAGCATCAGATCAGCAATGGATAAAAAAATAAATGACAGCAGCAAGCGGCCTCTGCTTGCCCCTACTGTAAAGTTTGGACGAAAGAGAAAGTCTGTAGAGGAAAGAGCAGAGATAAAAAAAAAATGTGAAGACTCTAAGTAGGATAAATATAGGGTCCACCATTGACCGTTGGAGGAAGCTTCAGGGAGATCTGGGACTGAAAACCGACGCTGACACGGCTGACTTTTTGTTGAGCAGGTAAACATTTATTTATACTTTTATGGTGTGACTGACGTGTTATATAAATAGCTTTTTATCAGTCTGACAACATGCTCATGCTGCCGGTCGGCATTGGAATGTTAGCCGTTTAGCATCGCCTATCACGGGTCAAAGTAATTATATATCTTGAAGTGCTTGAATATATTTCAGTAGGCCTAGCGGGTTTCTGTTCGAGCCGATCGGAATTTGAACAAGATGCGCTGTGTGCTGCTATAACAATTACTCAAAACTTGTTTACTCGTACATCTCTGTTCCAATGTTTACTACCGGTGATCACAGCTTGACTGAGTGATGTTGTTCAGGCCGTTTCCCGGTGGGAGGGATCAGGTAGCACAGAGGGGAGGGGTGTGTGTGTGTGGAGGGGCGGGATGAGTTTTTTAAAACTTCCCAACCGTCTCAGGCTTTCTCGACCGATTTTGAACATTGGTTAATGATGTCACGCGGGTGGTGAACTACTGAATCTGTTGAGATCGAATTAATCCTAAATGTTTTTCTATAAATTACGGACATGGCATCTGAGGACTATTTCTAATTTTTCTCAGTTATTTTGCTCTATTTCCAGGCTTGTTCTTACATCGTACGAACATGCGCACATGCGCACCTCTTTAAAAACGTGTTTGTGTGATGCGCAAAAACAAACCTCATTAGTTCTCATTAGTGTCAAGCCAGTGATGGAGTACTTGAGTCCCTATTCTCTGGACTCGTGACTTGACTTGGACTCGCGGACTGATGACTCGTACTTGGACTCAAGGATATATAAAATCGGACTTGAGCATTCATCAAATGAATGACGTTAGAAGTTTCTGACTAAATAGGTTATAAAAATGTGATACAAGATGTTACACTTATCCTGTTTCGGGCTCCAAGACTGTCCGGGATCTCTTTTTTCCCTCACAGCCACACATATGCTACCGCTCGCTCTCCTTGCTTTCTTTTGTGGCTGTTTCACTCCCAAGCGTCAGCGGCGCATGAGCAGCGCGTATTTTTTTTTGCCGTGCATGTTAATCAATGAGTGCATTCACACCGGGAGTAGGAGCAGCGCTTAAGCGTCAAGCAGGAGAGTCGCATGAGCAGCAGTGAAGCGGGTGAGTCTATTTTTGCTGCGCTGCTCACGCTCAATTAAAGTGAAAGTACACTTTTGATGAACAAGATAAACATGATTTCACACAAAAAGTGCCCAAAATGCAAAGAATTTGAATGTCTAGTGCATTTTAAAAAGAACTGGAGTATGTCAGAAGAAGAAAAAATGAAGACTTAAAAAATTAATAAATAAAATATATATTTTTTAATTATTCAGTTTGGGTGAAAGTATGCTGTATTATTAAATAAAATTGTAAACTATCCAGAAAATATGATATAAAATAATAAATAATATATAAATAAATATAATTGTGCGTGCCACAACTAGTTGGCAATGATTTTAACTCAGGTAATGTGGTGACTCGACTCGGACTCGAACACTAGAGACTCCGACTCTTCTTTGGTGACTCGGACTCGAACACTGGAGACTCGAGACTCCACTCGGACTCGAACTCAGGTAGCCTAATGGTGACTCAACTCGGACTCTTCTTTGGTGACTCGGACTCGAACACTGGGGACTCGAGACTCCACTCGGACTCGAACTCAGGTAGCCTAATGGTGACTCGACTCGGACTCTTCTTTGGTGACTCGGACTTGGACTCGGACTCGAACACTGGGGACTTGAGATTCGACTCGGACTCGAACTCAGGAAGCCTAATGGTGACTCGACTCGGACTCTTCTTTGGTGACACGGACTCGAACACTGGGGACTCGAGACTCCACTTGGACTCGAACTCAGGTAGCCTAATGGTGACTCGACTCGGACTCTTCTTTGGTGACTCGGACTCGAACACTGGGGACTTGAGATTCGACTCGGACTCGAACTCGAACTCAGGAAGCCTAATGGTGACTCGACTCGGACTCTTCTTTGGTGACTCGGACTTGGACTCGGACTCGAACACTGGGGATTTGAGATTCGACTCGGACTCGAACTCAGGAAGCCTAATGGTGATTCGACTCGGACTCTTCTTTGGTGACTCGGACTCGAACACTGGGGACTCGAGACTCCACTCGGACTCGAACTCAGGTAGCCTAATGGTGACTCAACTCGGACTCTTCTTTGGTGACTCGGACTCGAACAATGGGGACTCGAGACTCCACTCGGACTCAAACTCAGGTAGCCTAATGGTGACTCGACTCGGACTCTTCTTCGGTGACTCGGACTCGAACACTGGGAACTCGAGACTCCACTCGGACTCGAACTCAGGTAGCCTAATGGTGACTTGACTCGGACTCTTCTTCGGTGACTCGGACTCGAACACTGGGGACTCGTGACTCAACTCGGACTTGAACTCGGGTAGCCTAATGGTGACTCGACTCGGACTCTTCTTTGGTGACTCGGACTTGGACTCGGACTCGAACACTGGGGACTTGAGATTCGATTCGGACTCGAACTCAGGAAGCCTAATGGTGACTCGACTTGGACTCTTCTTTGGTGACTCGGACTCGAGCACTGGGGACTCGAGACTCGACTCGGACTCGAACTCAGGTAGCCTAATGGTGACTCAACTCGGACTCTTCTTTGGTGACTCGGACTTGGACTCGGACACTGGGGACTCGAGACTCGACTCGGACTCGACAGTTGGTGACTCGTCAACGACACTGTGTCAAGCATGCACGTTTATGCTTCCATTCACCATACCTGATGTGCTCTATTTGCATTGAATAATGTTTATATGTGAATAACAGATTTTTATTCATCATATGAAGCAAGTCTTCAAAAGACTTGGGTTAAATCGCTTGATGTACATGGATTTATTTTACAATGTCTTTATGTACTTTTTGAAGCGTCAACATTTTGGAATGGACTTTCAGTGTAGGGACAAAAATGTCTCAGGTTTCATTAAATATATTGTCATTTGTGTTTTGAAGATGAGCAAAAGTCTTATGGGTTTGGAACGACATGAGGGTGAGTACATTTTCATTTTTGGGTGAACTAACCCTTTAAATCGAGGCAGTATGATCAAATAATCAAGAAGCAGATTTAAAAATGCAGCTGATATCACTCTTAATCATTTGTGATATTAGAAATGGAAGGTCTAATCAAGCACATTGCATTGTGGGATACAGTGCCATAGATACTATTCCTAAAGCCTAAAGTTAGACAGGTGAGGCGCAAAAGCTTCTCAACCTGTCTTTTCAGTGTCCTATGTAGTGGTAGCCTACAGGCATGTTTATTCTAGTTAAAGGGCTTCAATTAAATTACACAGCTTTCCTCTCTGTTAAGTCCTAATGCTGCTGCAAATTAGCTGTGGTGTCTCCAGAAATCCCTCTGGGCACCAGCATATCCTCTCTCAACTTTACATCCTTATCAGAGGAGTGTCCTCATTAATGGACGTTAAGCTTTCAGAGGAAGCATTTTGGTATACGATAAAGAAGTGTGTAATGATGGGGATCTTACAGGCAGTTAGCAAAAAGCTGTTTACTATTAGAGCAGTGAGTGTGAACCATTAGCGACTTCAAAAACACAAGTTTGTGGGATTTTTATGGCTTTAGCATTATAGGACAAATTTGAAGTGGTTTTAATGGCACTGATGTACAAAATGTTTAGTGCATAACTGATAAGAGACCACAATATTAGCTTCACAATATTAACCCCAATTTAGGGTGGCCTCAAAATGACTAGTTATGCCAAGCTCTAAAATATTTGATCTGGTAAAAATTATGAGTAGAAAATGTTTTTAACAAATATTTCTCCAATAAATCATGAATGGCAGGAAATGTCATGTAAAAAAAGAGTGCGATCCCCGAAGAGTATTCAGCTCTCAGAACTAATGATACATATAGTTTCTGTAAACTAAAAAATTGGTATTTAACTATGTGCTAACATTTAAATTTGAAATCATTTGGAATAATTGCATGCGGTAAATTTTTACATCCCTCATGGAAGAACAAGCTTCTATTTTTACTTTATTATTACTGTTTTTGCAAATAGTGTGGTCTTTTCTATAGCTTTCCTGTAGCTCAGTGTTAAGAGCATTGCGTTAACAATGCAAGGTTGTGGGTTTGATCCCAGGGGATTGCACCATACCTATGTATAAATGTATAGGATAATGCAATGTAAGTCGCTTTGGATAAAAGCGTCTGCCAAATGCGTAAATGTAATGTAATGTCTAAACATTTGAGACCACTAATGATTCTTTATTATTTTACATCATACACTAATTGTTTCTTTTTTTTCATCTTTTTTTATACATTTGTGTTTATTTCCAGGTTTGAATGAAAACAAAAAAAAATTTAATGTGGTCTAAGATCCAAATTTATGTTTCTTAAGTAGATTTGTAGTATTCTCCAAGTTATGAAACAACATGTAAAACAACGTTACATTACTTTCATTCTTCACAAATGTTATTGGCACCACAAATATCCTTGGCTCATGATTGCTGGGTTTTTTTAATAGCATATGATAAATGAATGAAAATAAATCAGTGACTGTCACTGTTACCATGGTACAGCTGGCACTGCTTAAAAAAATTTAGAAATGTACCCTGACAGCACATTGGCTTTCGGTGAAAGAGACAGTCGGCATGACAATGAATGATGCATTTTAACACTCAGTGCCATGGCTCTAATTAAATAGGGCACTGACTTTACAATATGTTTTATTGACAACTTAAAAAAAAAAATGTGTAGTGTAAAATGTTAGTAGCATGGAAATGTTTGTAAATTAATAAAATCCTCTGACCACTCATCAGTCCACTACATGCCATGTAAATGAATATGTTGGCCATTGCAGTCACTGTACATGATTTTTGAAAATAAATTCGAAAATATGTTTTAAACAATACAAAAAAATATGTAGTCTGTGCAATAAGTATAACTTTTAGCCTGCTATGATAATCATAAGAGATAATAGCTAATAATGATATTAATTTCACCATAGCCTAGGAGACCCTGCAGCAGTGTTTAAAGTAAAATTATTGTAAATATTGACTATAGTTCAGTATAGTTCAGTTCTTAGCCTACAAGTTATAGCCAATCTCTGGCTATATACTACAATTATTGAGTAAAAAAAGACAATTTCTCAAGACTAAAGGTGCGTCCCAAATTGCGTACTTGTGCACTATTCTTCGCCATTTTGTAGTATGAATAGTGCAAGTAGTGCGTTCACACTAAAAATTCTAAAAAGAAAAAGTGCACTTTGGAAAAAACAAAGTGTGGAACGTTGGACACTTCATGCACTCAACTGTCGCGGCTTTAATTACGTAGCGGAATGGAAGGGGCTATCAGACTCTGATGTCGAAAGACAAAATAAACTTCATACACAACATGGTTGAGGTCATTCGAAAAAGAGTAGGGGTGTAACCCCAGCATCCTGGCCAAAAATATGCCCATTGGCCTCTGTCCATCATGGCCTGATTGGCTTCATCTCTGTCTCCTCTCCACCAGTAAGTTGGTGTGTGGTGGGCGTTCTGGTGCAATATGGCTGCCGTCGCATCATCCAAGTGGATGCTGCACATTGGTGGTGGTTGGAAAAAAAAAATTTATATACTTTTTACCCACAATAGTTCGTCTTGTGCTGATCTGCGACAAGCCACAGATTACGTAATCACGATGGAAAGGTCATTTTCATACATTTTTATTTTTTTTAGAAAATGACCGATCGTTTCGCTAGCTAAGACCCTTATTTCTCGACTGGGATCGTGGAGAGACTTTGAAGCTGCATAGAGACGGACATTTGAACCTTCTTTTGAACATTGGGATAGATGGTTGCCATTGAAGTCCATTCTGTGTAGAACAATCCTGGAATGTTTCCTCAAAAATTGTAATTTCTTTTCGAATGAAGAAAGAAAGACATGGACATCTTGGATGACATCGGGGTGAGTAAATTATCAGCGAAACATTTTTTGAAAGTGAAATAATCTTTTAACTTGAGGTATGTCTACACGACAATGATGTACTACAAACTATTTCGTGTTTTCGCGTACAGAGGACAACTAGTCAAAAGATCCCCATTCACACTGATCCACGAATATGACTAAAACGCTGTATTCTGCAACCAGGCCAGTAGTTGGCGAGGTCACTTTGTAAAGAAACACTACGCGACTATAGACTGTACACAAGCATTCGCATGACGTCACCGTTTTCACAAATTTAATTACAAATCAAGTACAATTTTTTGTAGTTTACAATTAGATGAAAAAAAATTCACTTTGAACAACACTTTCAGGCCCCCAAAATGGTGCTGTCATGTAAATGAATGGCCAAAACGCATAAAAAGTTTTCCGTTTCCTGGTGTAGTGTAAACGGCCCCTTAAAAGGCTGCTTGCTAGGGAATTAGGTATTTGCTAGAATGACTGATAGTAGGGGTGTACATGTTTTCTTCCAAAACCGTCATGCTATGGATGTCACAGTTCGGTGCAGAGAGTCAAACGATGAATACAAATTAGTCACAGATGATTCACACTCCAATTCAGAAGAGGGTGCAAGGTAATGGTAACGCAACGCTGTTTGATAACCTCCACAACAGAAAATAAAGCAGAGGAAGAAAAGACAGTCTATGCACCGACTCATAACAAGGGCATTTATTACCAAGTACATGGTAGTTTGGACTTGCCAAGTTTGTCTCAAGATTACAAACTCCCGAGGACGGGAGGACGCAATTTCGGTGATTCTGCAAATGGTACAACAGCGTTCTTGATAACGTCACTCAGCTCTCCTTGGCTACTCCAGTTATCTGTATTTACATATATTTACAATAAAACTAAATATGTACACCAGCCTGCCTCTTTTGGTTTTCATTTTAAAATCTTTATTAATAGCCACACAAATGTGGTTCAGGCAACGCACACATTGATTATCTTCACTGCAAGTATATTTATAAAACGAAATATAAAACGCAAACCTGCCTCTTTTCATTTTCATTTTAAAAATATGAAACATGTGGGCCAGGCAATATAAGCACATGTACTCTGATTATCTTCACTAAATATACATGTATAATAAAATGAAATGACACAACCCTGCAACTACATACAATTCAGTAAACCGTGCAACTATCTCAGGGGGGACTAAATGCCGCTGGGAGAAACAAACTGATAGACATATACTGTATATATATTTTAAAAAAAAGACAATCTTTTCACATACAAATGCTGGTAATTTTGGAGGGAATAAAACTAATGCTCTCTTGGTTTAAAAAATTTGACAAACAAAAATCCAATCTGCATTTGCTTTGCTGAATCATCTTGAAATGTAAAGGATAAGTTCATTGATTTTGAATTAGCATTGTATTATTACAATGTCAGTAGTATGTAAATACAATGTTTACTATTTCTCCATGTTACCTACAAAGATATCCCCATTCATTTGTCAGCAAAAGTCTGGCAGATGATGCAAACCGAGTCATTTTGCATCATCCAGTGGCCATCATCCATCTTGCCAGCCGTTAATTCCCCCTTTAAGGGTTCCTCTTCAGTCACCAGCTGGGATCATTAGCCATGGGACCAAGACATCCTACTACAGTACCATGAGCCAAAAAAGTAATGTCTTACTACCGAAGAGTTAAGAGCAGATTGGCAGCTACAGTGCTCCAGAATATGTCATGCGTATGCAAACACCTGGGAAGAGAAGCAGCCATTCAACTTGCCTCTCTGCAATCTCCAGAGTCAAATTGTCTTCATCTAAATCAATGGCTCATTCAGTGGAGCCTCTTGTTATGCTCCCTTGGCTCAGGCACTGGCAGCAAAATAATGACAGACAGTGATTTAGATCATTTATGGCAATTACAGTGAAATATATTCAGCCTTTTCACACCAAGCTTTCCTGAGAGAAATAAAGAGGAAATGATCAATAGGAAAAGGCAAGGCTCTAGAGTAACAAAATATTCATGAAGAGGAAAGGGCAGGATGTGAGATGTGATTATAAATAGAGCCTCTTCATTCTGTTCTGTCTAAAAACTGGTCATAATAGTCAGAACCTTTACAAGAGGAGTCCATGTTTTATACTCACACTGTGAACATTGGGGAAGCTACTTTGAAACTCTCTATCAATAAGGAAAATAATTCGTCCTATTATTGAGACAGTCAATAATTTTAGATCAGATTCCAATCGGATACACGAATAATCGGATTTAGACTGACAGTGTGAAGCCTTAGGCCGTGTGTCCAGCGCTGTGAGCTGTGGGCGCTTGAAAGAGTTTTGGCAGTGCAGAATGTTTTTCAGTTGAGACGCTTTGCTTGCTATGATCAAAAATATCCACGGAAGTGTTACTAGTATCTCTTTTTACAGATAGTTTATTTCTGTATTGTTTCTATTTTAAAATGTTAATACAATGTAAAGTATTTGCTCTGGCTCTTGTTTTAAATGATTTTGTTCTGTTATTATGCTTGTTGTCATCTTGTTCACGCTGTACAGGCAGAATGTGACAGTTGGTCATGTGGTATTTGTCCCGCCCTGTGATTGGACGGCTGGGTAAAAAGTGACAGTGATCAGCGCTGTGTTTTACCCAAAAGTTTAACATTCATCAACTCTCTGCGACTGGTAAAAAACACTGAGCGCTCAGCGTGAAATAGACACTCAGAACCTCGTTAGGCTCCTGCCGTATTAATAATAATTGGAAAAATATGCTAGCCGTGGAGAAAAATACTTTGGTGGACAAAGCCCGGGACACACCAAGCCGACGGTCGGCCGTCGGGCAGTTTTAGTGCGTCGGCCGACTAAGTTTTCTCAGTGTGTTCCGCACCATCAACATATTGAATCGGCGTCGGGCCGTCGGTGAGAGAGAGAACTATGATTGGTTGTTCAACTTACTGAACGAGTCAGTGCACGAGAATAAAGGTGCGTGCACACTACAAGCGACTTGGTCGCTGCAGGTCGCCAGTTCTCAACTTTGTCGCGTCGCCAGACACGCCCCATCAGGTCGCCAACGGCCGCGATCGCGCATGTCGCCGGAAAACGCCCGCTCCCCATTGAAATGAATGGTAACGTGTCGCTTTGTCACTTGTAGTGTGCACGTACACCTTAATAGCAAAACAGCGAGCAAAGAAGTCAAAACGGTACAGATAGAAGGCTAATGTTATGTCATCTTACCGGAGTGTTCCTTGGTGAATATTTTAATATTAACATGAGCAGAGGGGAATAAAGAGTGTTAAGCAGGACTGATATTTCAACCGGACTGCCTTGTTTATGGTTTGTGTAGGCTATCTGCAGCCTGCAGCGTCGGTTTCCATTTTTGAACAACGGATATAGATTAATATATCTGCAGAAATAGACAGTCATATTTACGCGCATGCTAGCTGACAGTCGGCTGTAGTTCTCTCTGTGTGTTCAAGTGCAGCTTTTTTCTCCCGACGCGAGGCGACAACACAGTCTGCTTTCATCAGCGCTAGTTCTTTGGCGTCGGCTTAGTGTGTCTCTACCTTTAGGGGGCTTTCACACTGGCAGTTTAGTTCGGAACGAGGCACGGTTCACATGAAAAATCGCTAATGTGAACGCTGTCATGCGGACCCGGGTGCGCACTGGGGTACCGAATTCGGTTGCTCCCGAACCATGTCGCGGTTCGCGTGAATGTGAAAGCAACACGGACTCGGGTCCGCACTTGTTCAGGAAGTTAAGTGACCTGCACATGTGTTTTAGCTGATTATGATGTATTTAGTTAAATAAAACACATGTATGATGATGATAGTGTTGATGATTTACCTTGGATCATCATATGAATAAAAATATGTATATATGATTTAAATAATATATTTACATAGACCGCAACATTCTGGAAAAAAAAAAGTCCATTTTGATTTCATGGTAATTTGAAAGCCTGAAAAGGGTGTATATCCTTTAATATCCTTAATATTTTAACATTTAAAGCTAGAAAGATGAAATTGTCACGTGACATACTTGCAGAAGATCAATAATATATGTATGTTGTATAAATTATTTATTAATTTCTGTGATTTTTAATACATCCTGGCTGCTTCTACAAACCAGGAATGAATTAAAAATTAATTCTTTTAGCTGAGCACATGACGTGGTCATGCCATAAACCCTGATTCATCAGGAAGGAAATTAGTTTGGAGAGATATTCCCAGCATGTCCTGTAATAATGCGTTCATGAAAATGTGTGCCTTTGACATGCAAATCAAGAAAGACAGCAGTCATGTATAATGTTTTTGTTGATTTATTTTTATTTGATATTTTACTTTTTTTATTCTACAGGATTTTATGACTGACTTTTAGATGCAGCCGCAGTGTATATTTTTTATAATCAATTTTTTTAATGTTGAAAAAAATAATTTTTTTATGTAACACTCAGATCCAGAGAAGATTATAAAATAACATACGACTTATTACGAACTCAGAATAACAAGCCAACATGTGAGACAGTGTGCTATGCACAAACAACAGCCGACAATGTACAGCACAAAGGAAGGAACTTAAATACACAGTGAAGTTAAATACACTAAAAGATGAACAGCTGTGATGTTTATTGCCAGTTGTTCATAACATAACGGTGATAATTTAAAGGTTAAGTGTAGAATTTCAAAAAAATTCTCATGCAGTGCCAAATGGAATTGCTCAACCGAATAATATTTATATAAAGCCACAAACTGTTTAGAGAAGTCAACCTACAAATGGCTTAAATATAGTTGACAAACTGTTGCTACGGACACAAGGTGATCTTTGGCCTCAGGAAGTTGAGGACAACACTGGCTTTTTAATGCTGATGTAAGCCTTACTTTTTTTAAATTGCATGCATAGCCATAAATATAACTGTCATTTACTTTTTATTTTAAATATTACTGTTTTTACTGTATTTAGTTGAATAAATGGAGCCTGGGTAAGCATAAGATTCCTTCATACTTCGTTTGTTGAACGGTCTATCTATCTATCTATCTATCTATCTCTATCTACTGTATCTATCTATCTATCTATCGATCTATCTTTATCTATCTATCTATCTACTGTCTCTATCAATCTATCTATCTATCTTTATCCTATCTATCTATCTATCTATCTATCTATCTATCTATCTATCTTTATCTATCTATCTTTATCTATCTTTATCCTATCTATCTATCTCTGTCTATCTACTGTATCTATCTATCTATCTATCTATCTTTATCCTATCTATCTTTATCCTATCTATCTATCTATCTATCTATCTTTATCTATCTATCTTTATCTATCTTTATCCTATCTATCTATCTCTGTCTATCTACTGTATCTATCTATCTATCTATCTATTTATTCTACTGTATCTATCTATCTATCTATCCATCTATCTATCTATCTATTGTTTTGGCACAATGTATTTCAGATAAACCAACCCCTAAAAGAAAATATCACATATTTTTGTGACATATTTAGGCTATTATTACCATACTATTCATAATATTAAAACTGTATTTGGTCAAATGTAACAATACTGTACATCTTGGTGGTCTTACAGAGGGTCATGGCTCCCTCAGATCCCACTGCAGACTGAAACACTGATATAAACAAGGCAATTACAACATGTTTTATCTTAGAATTGTGGGTCATACGGCACAGTAGACTTCACCACATGAAGCCATAGGAATTCATTCTTTTCTCAGAATAAATAAATAAACAAATACTTGCAGCTGTCTCTCTGACCTACATTTAGCCTCATTCACAAAGCCACATTAGAGTCGGCGGAAGGAACGACGTATTTAGGCGCATTTGAAACTACATTTGAATTAACCGTTTTGCTAAAACTTACACACAATCTTCAGAGAGATTATCATTTTCAGATGCATAACCATGAGACCAAACAAACTTGCTTATGATACAATTGAAGCTGTAATTGTTGGACTTTGGGATTATTGTTGATATATGTCGATATATCAGCAATGTGTCACCTAAAAGTAATTTTATGGAAAGCTGTATGCAATTACGAACCCACCACAGCTCTACAATGGCTGATGTGCCCATACATAGACATTCCCTAAAAGCATTAGATTATGGCTTAACATAAACATGCCAAAGACAAAGGTTTCATGAAAATAAATCTGAGAGGCACCAGGAAGCTTTCAGCCCATAATGTGCTATCTCACTCCGGGTTTTAATAGCCAAGGAACATAAAGTAAGTGATGTCAAAGTGTATGTATGAATTTTTAAATATGGTGCATGCAAGACTATATGCAATCTTTACTGTACTCTTAAGCTAAAGCAGCAATACTAACTGGCTACCGGTGTCCTTAAATAAGTTAACTATTTAGACCTTGTTCAGACTAAATTAGTGAAAATGTTCTAATTGTGGGTGGAGCATGTTCTGAAAAAGTGTACTGTTTTTATTTACTTGTTATGAAGGCTCACTAAATGAAACCATCATTTCTATCAACACAATTTCATTTTTATTTATTTTTTAAGTTTGCAGATTTATCTCTTGTCTATACAATGAGAGGGGATGGTGATGGATGCTATACATTTCCAAAAAGGATGATACATGAATCATAAAAGTAGTCCATGATGTCAAGTACTCAAGTATGCTCCTCTAGTTAGCTAGGAAAAACAGAAGCAAAAAAATGCATCCAAGCCTGCCCTTTTAAGCTCTTTTGTCATTTTGATACCCAAATTCCAGAGTTGGATGAGTCATAAACTTGAAGGAGGGAAGAATGATTGCTGCTGTTATTGCTATTCTTTCCTGATCCCGGTCTGAATTCGGAGTTCTGATGCAGCCTGAATCATAATGACACCGTGTTCATTTGTTGGCCAGAGAAGAACTGGCCCCCCAAATGAGCCTGGTTTCTCCAAAGGTTTTTTCTCCCTTTCTGTCACCTGATGGAGTTTGGGTTCCTTGCCACTGTTGCTTAGTTGGGGACACTTAATATTCAACAATACTATTGATCTGACTACACTGACACCATTGTATGAGAACGTCTAGGTTACTAATGTAACTCCCGTTCCCTGAAATAGGAAATGGAGACATTATGTCAGACTGACGTCATGGGGTCTCGCCTGGGAGCCCATTCACCTCCAAGTGGTAACAGAAAGAACCAAAAAACATTGGCCAGTGAGATTCGCATGCCAAGTCACACCTACCCGGACATACGGGTATAAATAGCACCAGCATTACTCACTTCATTCATGTTTTGCTGAGGAGCAGAGACAGAATCCCGGGCATTCAGCGGTGGTTCAGGGCTGTGGCAGGGGGGACATAACGTCTCTGTTCCTTCCTTCAGGGAACGGAGGTTATATTAGTAACCTAGACATTCCCATTCAGTTTCCATTCAGTCATGGGGTCCCTATTGGAAAGCGCCATAGCCACTGAACTGTGTTATGAGTGTTGGAGATACAGATGTTGCTGTCAGCGATGAGTGCTGGGGCCGAACATGAGATATACAGATTCCCAGAGTAGAGGCAGTGAGTTTGGCGCACTTACCTGGCTCCGTGGGTCCCGTGAGGGACTGGGCAAGAGTGAGGCGGTGCGTCCTCAAAACGCGGACCCTCTGCCCGTGGCGAATGAGGGTGTGGCCGAGAGTGAGGAAGAGGAGCGTCGCTTACTGTCACCACGGACCCAGTATGACCCAGAGGTTTTGGAAACTTTTATTGAGAATGTGGGTACCAAGGGCCCCAGGGCCAGCAGCAGAACAAAAACAAAAAGAAACACAAGATTCTCCACCCAGCCTCTGGGGGTAGGAGCGGTGCGTTCACCATGTCCTGGATCAGAGCAGCTCTCTCCATCTCTGGGCCACCCGTCTTAGGGCTGCTTCGATGTGCACTTTGAGGGTTTAGCAGTCTGGATGGGCTGCGTCGCCTTCCTGCGGTTGGCTCGGGGTAGACGGGATGCCTCCAGTCTTCTCAGAGCTGGTGCAGCCGCAGGGGGATGCCCTGGACGACAGGCAGGCTGGGGGCTAGCCCGCGGCGGCTTGGTGGCAGTGTCACGCTGGGGGAGGATGTGCTTTATGGCCTCTGTCTGCCTCTGGACTGCCGAGAACTGCTGGGTAAAGTCCTCAACAGTGTTGCCGAAGAGGCCGGCCTGGGAGATGTGGGTGTCGAGAAAGCAAACTTTGTTGGTGTCCTTCATCTCAGCCAGGTTCAACCAGAAATGAAGTTCCTGAACCACCAGTGTGGACACCGCAATTGCATGCTCCACCTGTGGAATGTCCACGTAACCCTTGGTGGCCCCGCCGAGTGGTTGCTCAGCGTGAGCAACCACTCCAGAGGGGGGTAGCTTAGCTTCCTCTTCCTCTTCAGAGGACAAAAGCACGTGAGGAACCCGCACCAACATTCGGCAACTCAATGGCAAATTGTATGCTAGAGGAGTGGGCGGTTCCTGGGGGCAGGCAAGACGAAGAAGCTCCCACTGTAACCCTCAGATCTCCCAGGGTGCTAACTAGACCCGCGGCTCTACTACGAGAAGCGGCGGGGTGCTGGGTAGCAGCAGAGGAAACTCGTGCCTCCTTATTGAAGAAGGAGAGTCGAGACAGCAATGCCAACATGGACATCCTCTCACAGTGAGAGCGTGCACCATCCACGAACGCTCTCTCAGCATGCTGTTCCCAGGCATGAGAGACAGCGATAGTGGCGGTCAGATGAAGTCAGGTAACCGCATCCAGAAACACACGGATGAAAAGACATCTTGAAAAAGATGCTGACTGGCGGTGCTTGCTCTTTTAGGGAACTGCTCTTTTAGCCGAAACGCCCATGCTGCAAGCTGGATGCAAACACAGCTGGAATGTGCCTTCACAACGGAAGAGATATAATAATTGATGATCTTTACAATGGAACTGAATCAACACTAAACTAACAGCTAAACAACAGCCGAAATGCATACTTTTCCTGTTATCACTGTAAAGCTGCTTTGAAACTATCTGTATTGTATAAAGTGCTATAGAAATAAAGGTTACTCAACTTGACAACAGCTACATCGCTTTGTCTTGTTGTTAAAGTAGTACAAATATGAATAATCATTTGAAGCATATTGTATGCTTTATACACAGTGACAAAAGCCAGTTTAGTTTGAGTATAGTTTAGTTTATTGTGTTTATTGTGGTTAGGCCAGGTGTAGCCTACTGTTGGTCCGCAAAACTTAGCAGGTTAAAGCTGATTATCCAAGGAAGATTGTTAGTTAAGCTTGTTAAGAAGTCCCATGCTGGTATTTTCAGTGGGGTATTATCAGTGGTGGAATGTAACGAAGTATTTGTACTTCGTTACTGTACTTAAGTAAATTTTTACGTATCTATACTTTACTTAAGTAAAAAAAATAATGCATACTTTTACTTTTACTCAAGTAGATTTTTCAGCAATTATCTGTACTTTTACTCCACTACATTATTAAAATGCGTGTCGTTACATCCTTCCGAATCTCTTGCATAAAATGTTTTTGGTCGACTGACGTTTTGGCGTTGCTGGCCAATGCACGTTGAAACAGATCGGAGATCTGATTGGTCAAAGAAATCACGCGCTCAGCGCGCGTTTTGAAACAACACAACACATTGCTTGCATGTTTTAAGAGAAGCACTCACCTCACCCTTGTCAAATTTAGTTTGGTGCTTATTTTTGTCTCATTCTAATGTGTTATACATTAGGGGTGTAACGGTATGTATTCGGACCGGACCGTTTCGGTATAGGACTTTCGGTGCGGTGCACATGAGTGCAATCTCTCACGTGAATTAGGCTAGTTGTGTGCGGAACATATTCCGAGTTTCCACACGAACATTAAGTGTCGGAAGTCTCCGCGTTGCACTTGAGCGCGCACTGTACAACTGTACGGGCCGGGTTCGGACAAATATTTAGATATGTTCAGCTTCGGGTCGGGCTCGGTCACATCAGCGCGATAAGGCATTGAACATTTTACACTTAAAACAGCTTATTATGTTGGTAGCCAATGTGCCTGATGCTTTCACTTGATGCAAACGTTCGTTTTTGTGATTAAAATACATGCAAAATATGACCATAACATCTGTCTTCCTGTGTGCGGAAATTTGTTTATGTTGCTGTGACAACGAAACACGCGCCTGTGTTTAGAGCGCTTGTTGCTCCGTGCGCGCTCTGATGCGATCATCTGTTGACATTTCCAAATGCCTTTCAGTTGCTTAATAAAAGCGGGCTTTCCACACAAACAAACGTACGCGTGTCATTAGTATGAGGAACAAAAATGGGATTTTAACTGTCGGTTTCGGGTCGGGCTCGGACATAAATATCTTTATGCCTGTCGGGCATTTTTTTCTCTCTCTCCTCTCGCTAGTGTCATGGCCAATATTGGTTTGAGAGTATTTTATTTAGTGGAGAACTTTGCAGCAGTATTTTATTTATTATTCTTTTTTATTTATTATATTTAATTAAAAAGTGTGTTTAAAAAATGTAAACAAATTGTTAAAAAAAAGTTTATAGTAAACAACCAGCAGTTTAATGTTTTGCATTTCTTTCCCGTACTGTACCGAAAATGAACCGAACCGTGACTTTAAAACCGAGGTACGTACCGAACCGTGATTTTTGCATACCGTTACACCCCTATTATACATTATTAGCCTAATGCTTTTGGATTTTCTGTAATCAATGGAGTATAAGCCTCAAATGCAGTTTTAGCTACATTTTCCCCATGCAGGCCAAGGTAAAGGACTAAAGCAACTGTTGTTGAGCAGAATAAACTGGTCATACAAATTTGATGAAAGTGTTCAGAATAACACTCACCTGTGTGCTTTTGAGTTTTTTTTTTTTACTGCTCTTAATAGTATAGTAAAAATAAAATAAATTGTATGTCATAATTGGCTTAGCTAAATTAATATTTAATGAGTAATAAGTAAATAACCAGATTTTTACAGTGTGTCAGTATTGCAGAGAGCTTGCACAACAACCCTTTCCAGTACACAATAGAAATTGTTTGTGATTATTACGATTGAACAGCCCAGACATCGAGACAACTTGTACTTTTACTTAAAAAAATACTTTAAAGTAAATTTAAAAGTATGTACTTCTGACTTTTACTTAAGTAAGATGTTGATGTAGTAATTCTACTTTTACTTAAGTATATATTTTGCAGGGTAATTGTACTTTTACTTAAGTACTAAACTTGAGTACTTCCTCCACCACTGGGTATTATCCTCCTTTAATCAAAAATAAATAAGTTCGACTTCTATAGTGGATTGTCTTTTTCACATCTAAAGCTATTATCTTAATAGCATCAAGCTAAGTTCAAACACACACTACGTTTAACAGCGAAACGCCTTCCACATCTCCACGACATCTAAGAACAGGTTAAATCTGTGTTCAACTGCATCCCCTTCATCCCATGCAGCCTCCAGCCCTCGGCCTCTGAAGACACAGGATGTGCACCCAGGAACAAAGAGCATGGGTGGGATCGAGGCAGGTGGGGGTTGACTGGGGGAGGAAGCGGAAAGGATAGATGACAGGCCCTCTCTGTTTAGCACGCTAAGCATGACTTCTGTCGGTCTTACACATGCAAGTCTTCATTCTCCAGACTATCTCAGACTATCAGTATCTATTCTGACAAGGAGGAAAAGTGCAGAAAACATTTAAACACCATCCTAACAATAGTGACAGACATGATCCATGATTAAACAGGAGTAGCATGTTTTCAGTTCTATAGCACTGATTCACAATATGTGGCAGTCTGCACTGCCTCACTTTATGTTCTTGACTGTAACCAACAATTAAAATCATACAATATTGTCATCAATTGGGGGAAAAATGTAACCGATTTTTATTCCAGTAAAAGGTTTTTTTTTTTTTTTTTTTTTTTACTAATTTAATGATCAAAAAAGTAGTGTAACTGTGCCAAAAATGCTAAAAAGCTTAAAATTGGTAAATACTGTAACTGTCTGGACCCTTTTCATATAATGGGCAGACAGATAAATAATCTTATTGCATTTTTACATTGTTGTGTTTTTGTCAACCATTTAACCATGTTACAAACAAAATTTAAGAAAAAAGAGTGTATACATTTGAAACATTTGGGATCAGATCTTTGTGTTTTTGAAAGAAATCTTTCATGCTCAGCCAGGCTGCATTTATGTGATTAAAACTGAAACTGTAATACATTATTATAATTTTAAATAACTATATATTAGTTTATTCATGTGATTTAAAGCTGTATCATTACTCCAGTCTTCAATGACATGATTCTTTATAAATCATTATAATTATGCTTATTTGCTGCTCAAGAAACATTTCTTATTATTATCAATGTTGAAAACAGTTGTGCTGCTAAAAAAAATTCTGAAAACTGTAATGCATTATTGTGATGGAGAGTCTGAGACATTCGGATCCATTTGCAGTAATTTTATTGAAAGACACAATGTAGCAAAGAGACAAGGCAGACTAGGAACAGGCAAGGGAGATCCAGGAATCAGAGTGGTTACCAGGCGCGGGTCAGGGCAGGCAGAGAACGTTCGTGAAGGATCCTTGGAAATACAGGCTGGGGTCGGAGAACCAGGAATACTTGGGAAGATATAGAGATCGCTTGGAAATGAACGCCGTGGCAGAAACAAGACTTCGCAATGAAGGTGTGTTGGGAGCGTGCATATAAAGGGAGCTGAGAGAGTCAGAGTGAGAACAGGTGCGCTGATGATGGGATGGGACAGGGCGGGTAGATAATGAGTGTGAGGAGGTGGAAGATGGGAAGTGCAGTCCTAGTATTCAGGGGAAAGTGATCTGATGCCGCCAGAGGGAGGCGATAGAGGTCGCTCCGTGACAATTATTTTCAGGATTCTTTGAAGAATAGAAAGTTCAAAGGAGCAGCATTCATTTTGGATATTTAAAAAAAAAATGTAATAGATTTTGCTGTCACTTTTAATCAATTTAATGCATCCTTTTGTCACGTTCGCTGTAATGAACCGCACGAAGAAAGAGAACAAAAAAATAGAACAAAAATAGTATTTAATAAAATAAGCAAGGAACACTCAAGAGACCATAGGAGCACAAACGAACACAACCACATGGAAAACTGAATAGCACAGCTGATTGTCCAAATGAACCAGCTAGCCTGGTTCCCAGCTAGCCTGGTTCAAAGTGCTACCCAGGCTCCCAAGCTCCATGCAAGCGGCACCAGAGGGAAAACCGATATGCATGCAGAGATGTAGTGAGGAGTGCTGGGGCTCAACCCGGAAAGCACAGTGTCCTGAAGAAGAGGCAGTGAGTGTGGTGAGACACTTACCTGGCTCCAAGGATCGAGGAAGCAGAACGTGACCTCTTGGCCTGTGGCGAAAAGGGGGGTTTGAGGCTGAGAATTAGGCTAACTGCCAGACTGCAACAGTATGATTCAAAGACTGAGGAAACTACTCTTTTATTGAAAATTTAGGTTGCTAAATGGAATAGAAATTAACTATTTTGAAAGAAACAAATGATTCTCCACCCGGCCCTCTTGCGGGGAAGGAGTGGTGCTATCACCACCTCCTGATTCAGTGCAGCTCAGGGCCGCTTCGATGGGCCTGCGGGATGTACCACCGTCCCACCCACCCACCCCCACCCTTTCTGCGGGGGTGGGGGCTCAACGTTTCAGCCGAGGTGTTGCTTCTGGTGGCGTCAGAGCAGGTGTAGAAGCCACAGGGGTTAACCTTCAGCGACGAGCAGACTAAAGGCCGGCCCTCGGCGGCCTGGTGGCGGTGGTATCACGGCGGGTCGGATGTGCTTGATGGTCTCCGTCTGTTTTTGTTCAGTTCCTGCATCGAACCGGCTCAGTACTACCCTCATGCATTTCTTTAAGTGCTTTGGCCTGATGTACCTGCAGGATGGCCATCGCACGCAGGGCAGAGGCACTGTAAGACTTAGCAGCCAAGGGTGATATCAACCGCGAGCACTCAGGGTAAGGTGGAAGGTTTCACTAAAGCCTGATGCCTGTGGTGCCTCGGGAAAGTATGGCCGTCATCTCTGAAATCAATCACTGTGGCCCTGTGCTGTACCGAAAAAAGCAGGCTGGGTGGCAGCAGAGGGGACTCCACCCTTCACGAGGAAAGAGTCGCGATCGCAATGTCGTCATGGTCATATTCTCGAAATAAGGACATGAACCATCCATGAAGGCCATGCTCAGCATACTTGTGGCCCAAAAGTGTGACAGCGATTGTGGACGACAGCGAGGCCAGGAAACGACCGCATCCAGAAACACACAAATGGAAAGGCATCTTCAGAAAGACTATCGCCGACCCATGATTGCTCTTTTAGAGAAATCTGCTTTTTCACACGAAGCATCCAGGGGGGAATTGCTCAACTTAATTGTGCGTGTAGATGGCGAAACATCGCTGTATGCATCGTAAGTTCTTCCAGCAAAAGTGTTTTGATTGCTCTGAAGCAAAAATCTGAATGAATAGATGCAGGCACCATCTTATATGCCTGTATGTCCGGGGAAGTGGCTAGACATGCAAGTTCCACTCACCAATCTCATTGACTTTTTGTCAACTCAGAGGTGATTGAGGCTACCAAGTAAGACCCCAAATGTCAGTATCGACATAATGTCGAAACTGACTGACAGAAAAGGGAACAGAGGGCTTAAATACATGGAGAGGGGTAATCAAACTGAACAGAAACTGGTGTGAGGGACTAATTAACAAACAAAGAAACTAACTAGAAACTCAGGCAGGCAAAACAGGAACAGAACAGTAAAAATCAAATGAATAAACACGTTACAACTTGCTGAATAAAAGGGATAATTTCTTCTTCTTTTTTTAAAGAATAATAAATTCTATTAAATCTGACTGACCCCCCTGTTTGCCTTTGTTTTTGTGTTTTTACAATAGTATATGTTTAATTTAATGAATTTTATTTTTGAATGTTTACTGCTATAAAAAAAAAACAATATCACACAAATCAGGATTTTAAAATATAATTAAGAAATGTCCCACATTTTGGTAACAAGGTTGCAATAATATCTAACCTAAAATAAAATTAACTTAAATAATATATGAAATAATATATATGTTTATTCTGACCTCCTAAGAAATATGATTAACATTTTCGAAAGGTTAAGCTCCTCACTGTCCACTGCACTGCAAAATCTATATATATATACTTTTTAAATAGTTTCAGACCCTAATTTGTGCCCTATTCATGGAGAATGCCATTGTAGGTCAGAGTAAAGCAAAGCTGCCACAGCTGAGTGAGTGATTAGCAGGTCAAGGCGATCACTGAATAACCTCTGCTGTACTAATCAGATGTTGAAGAAGAGAAAGCCATTCTCTAGCAGTCCATGAATAAAGAGAACAACAGGACAAAACACAGGGGAAGACAACCAGTTTATTGGCAGCTGCTTGAGACTATCTTGCTGTGGCAATAGATTTTGCTCATGGTTATGTCAGAGGCTTTCAGCCTGAATCAATAAATGAAGTCAGTGCTCTTAACAAACAGTGGTCGTGCCCTTTCAGATGGTGGGCTGAGAGCAAAGCCTCTCCCCTCACCACCTCCACTCATTCACTGGCAAACAACTGCCGTCCTTTACATTAAGCCAATAGAGGTGCTTATGATAATCATCAAATAAAATGGTAGTGGTATTTATTGTGATTAAAGCATCTAAGATCTACAGTTTAAAGTGAAAATAAACTGCCCCACTCTTGTTTAAATGGACTGAAACGATATACGATACACTATAAAAACATTGGCTGCAGTTGCCAGAATTTTACAGTACAAATAGAAAGACAGTTTTTCAAAGATTACAGGATGTGATTTTTAATTGACAAAATTCCATCAAAACACATATTCTAAAATAAGGTGGTACTCTGCTTAATATTTATTAATTGTAAACTAATAGTAATTCATATTTTTTGACATTTTTTTGTATTTGTATAGTGAATACAATTTTTGTTATTTTATGTGTACTGCCTTGTGAAATATTATGGACATTTTAACCATGTGTTAACATTAACATTTTAATGCAAATACTTTTTTTTTAAAAACAGGGTTTTGCTTTTTTGCCAATTACATGTTTTCTCTTATTATCAAAGTAATTTATACTTTATAAAATATATTTAAACAGTAATTTATAGTAGGCTACATTTACGTGTATTGTTTTGCTGAGTATTTTGCCAATTTTAACCATATGGTAACATACAATACAAACATACAGCTGATCAATTAACAAGTAGTAGTATTTTTTTCTTTTTTAGATCAAAATATTTATACGTTTTACAGCGTACCTTAACATTTTGCAAAAATATTACTTTTTGTTTATGACCAACACAACAAAACATCTGAATTCAAGGAGCTTGTTGAGCAAAACAGAAAGTCTGTATGTACTGTATGTCTGTGTCAGCTTAGGGAACCGCACAGAGACCACAAACTTGATGTTACCTGGCATATGACAAATCTAATTGCTTCCTCATGTCATGCAGGTCAAAGGTCAATTGAATATATCCAGCGATTTGACACATTTAACAATAAAATTGTGCCAATCATTCTGATGTGTCCTGTCTGAACACTGTTCACAACCAGTAAGACATTCCCATCTGATTCTGCTCTGATGAAATACTGTCACATTGTTTATGTGCAACTTTATGACTGATCGAACTGTTATTTTAGTATGACTGATGTACTGTAGTTATTGTTAATATTTTAAATTAGAAATTGTTTTTAATATATATATATATATATATATATATATATATATATATATACTTTGTTGTGTGTTTTTGTCATGTTTATGATTTTTTTTAAATAAGGTTTTGGTTTAGTTTTAGTTTTAGTTATTTTAGTACTTCAACTTTCAACCAAAATGATAAATGTTGCTTTTTGCAACACGCTGAAATAAAATGTTGTTTTTTTTAGTTAATGTTTATTTTATTTCAAGTAATGAAAGTGTTTTTATGGGATTTAGTTTTAATTTCATTTAACAATAATAACCCTGAACTGAGGCTTCAAGCATGCTCTCTAAAACTGGTTTAATATGCAACATTGAAAAATCTGATTATTTTGTTTGTGAATTGGTTTGTTTGTATGGCACATGATCATGAAGTGGATGAAAATGTTGACCTGCTGACCTCTACTCGGTTATAGAAATTAGGTTCCCTAGGGCCCCGGTGTCTGAGGGGCCCAACAAGATGATCAATAATAAACGCAGATCATTAGTCCCGATAGGAAGATCATTTAATAACACTGGGGTTTATTTTCATTATCACACAGAAGGACCAACAAACCCGCTTGCTCTGGTCATATATTTAAAATGACATTGTCCATTTAAAGATCTCTCAAAACTCTATTTGTTGGTATCTTGTAGTGTAGCTAATTGTATGGCAGAGCTGCTTGACTGCAGTTTCACTTAAAATTACTGGTAGCTTTATAAACTCCAGTTTCAAAGTAGCTTCTTCAACACTGGAAGCACAAAACTGATCCTAGACTACTGTAAATGAGATCAGATCTGCAATAATCTCCTTTATTGTGCGTAGTTTAAAATGATTTTTGGCATAATTTTACTTTCCACTCTCCAAAAACACTGGACATACTGTACACGTAACACTGTGACTAAGCCATGTGCAAAGCAGCAAAACAACCCAACCAATTTGTTTGTATTGTGTAAAGTGCTACAGAAATAAAGGGGACTTGACTTGTATGTGTAACCCCTCCACCCGGGTCCTTCTCACCCCGCTCCGTGCGAGTCTCGAACCCGGGTCTCCGGCATGAGAGTCAGGCGTTCTAACAAGGAGGCTAAAGACTGCAGCCTCTAGCGTCTGTCGCTAGCGCCTATTGAGATCAGAGGAGTGAGGTTTACTCACACAGTGACTACTAGCTGGCCTCCGTTACACTCACTCCCCTAAACCTCACTCCCATCTGGGTCACGGCACCAATGTAACCCCTCCACCCGGGTCCTTCTCACCCCGCTCCGTGCGGGTCTCGAACCCGGGTCTCCGGCATGAGAGTCAGGCGTTCTAACAAGGAGGCTAAAGACTGCAGCCTCTAGCTTCTGTCGCTAGAGCGCCTATTGAGATCAGAGGAGTGAGGTTTACTCACACAGCGACTACTAGCTGGCCTCCGTTACATATGCATATGCAGTATATAGTAGATTTTACATGATTTAGGTAGGTATGAATTAGGTAGCCTGTATTTAGTTAACAGAAGAGGGTAAAAAAATGTCTTTCTTTACGAAAACATGGAGTTTTGATTTCTAAGTGGTCAAAGTATGTATGTATAAGTGTTTTCACACATATTTGTTGGGTGTACACAGTAGGTATTTGGGAAATGATTGTAGCATTTACACAATATTGCCAAAAGTTTTAGGACGTCTGCCTTCACATGCACAATGCACATGAACTTTAATGACATCTCATTCCTGATCCGTAGGGTTTAATATGGAGTTGGCCCACTCTTTGCATCTATAACAGCCTCAACACTTCTGGGAAGGCTTTCCTCAAGGTTTAGGAGTGTGTTTATGGGAATTTTTTACCATTCTTCTAGAAGCGCATTAGTCAAGTCAAGTCACCTTTATTTATATAGCGCTATACAGATTATATATTTTATATTTTACAATACAGATTGTATCAAAGCAGCTTCACAGTGATAACATGAAAATAATACAAAAAACTATTTCATCATCGTCCACCTTTAAGGCAGATCTATAATATTGTTGAATATTAAATGTCCCCAACTAAGCAAGCCAGAAGGCAAGGCAACAGCGGCAAGGAACCAAAACTCCATCAGGGACAGAATGGAGAAAAAAACCTTGGGAGAACCCAGGCTCAGTCGGGGGCCAGTTCTCCTCTGGCCAATGAGTGAACAGTGTATGATTATGATTCAGGAGCATTACAGGTCAGAAGTTCAGAATGATTCAGAGTATTTGTCCAGTTCCGGTTGGTTGAAGTCGGAGTGGAGAGGAGCTGGTCCTTCATCAGATCTGGATACGGCCTGGTTCCGGTGGACAGCGGTAAACCTCGGGATAGACAGAGAGACTAATATTTGTGAGCTCAGGCACTGATGTTGGAAGAGTCTGGATCGCAGTCTCAGCTCTAATTCATGCCAAGGTTTTTCTATAAGGTTGAGGTCAGGACTGTGCAGGCCAGTCAAGTTCTTCCACACCAAACTCGCTCATCTTTGTCTTTATGGACCTTGCTTTGTGCACTGGTGCGCAGTCATGTTGGAACAGGAAGGGTCCCCAAACTGTTCCCACAAAGTTGGGAGCATGAAATTGTCCAAAATGTCTTGAATGCAGAAGCATTAAGAGTTCCTTTCACTGGACCTAAGTGGCCGAGCCCAACCCCTGAAAAAAAACCTCACACCATAATCCCCCCTCCACCAAACTTTACACTTGGCACAATGTAGTCAGGCAAGTAATTTTCTCCTGGCAATCCCCAAACCCAGACTCGTCCATCGGGTTGCCAGACAGAGAAGCGTGATTCGTCACTCCAGAGAACACGTCTTCACTGCTCTACACCATTGCATCCGACAATTTGCATTGTACTGGGTGATGTAAGGCTTGGATGCAGATGCTCGACCATGGAAACCTATTAAGCTCTACGCACTGTTCTTGAGCTAAGCTGAAGGCCACATGAAGTTTGGAGGTCTGTAGCTATTGACTCTGCAGAAAGTTGGAGACTTCTGCACACTGTGCGCCTCAGCATGCGCTGACCCCACTCTGTGATTTTACGTGGCCTACCACTTCATGACTGAGTTGCTGTTATTCCCAATTGTTTCCACTTTGTTATAATACCACTAACCGTTGACTGTGGAATATTTAGTAGTGAGGAAATTTCACGAATGGACTTATTGCACAGGTGGCAACCTACCACGCTTGAATTCACTGAGCTCCTGAGAGCGACCCATTCTTCCACAAATGTTTGTAGAAGAGTCTGCATGCCTATGTGCTGGATTATATACAACTGTGGCCATGGAAGGGATTAGAAGACCTGAATATAATCTTTTTAGCTGTTTATTACATTATTATATAATGTATTATATTTTCAGTGTGCTTCTATGATTTATTGTCTTGTTTTATTATTATCTCCACATAATAATAGTTGTCTAATAATAGTATAATAATAATAATAATATAATGTGGAAAACGTACTGCAGCTGTTTCAGTGTGCTTTTATTATGGGGAATGGAATGCTTAGCATGTTTACTGCATTCAGCAGCCTTTTGCCAAATTATGAGTTAATTTTATATTTAAAAAGAAGAGATAAATCAATAATCAATTAAGTATAAGTGTTACCCATCCCATGCACGTTGAAAAAAAGTTTAGTTTGAAAGTCTCTATCAGGTGCAGAATAACAGCAGCTTTTCTTGTGTAATTGCAGTTTTCTTACAAAAATACATTAAATACAACAAAACCGTTATAGGATTAAAGACATGTGCCGATTCCATATCAATTTAATGGATTTGCCGCTTAACGGATCACGCACAAGAGACAACTCATTCTGAATCTAGACATTCGAACTGTGATTCAAGTGCTCATATGCATCATGGGAGATTCAGATTGGCAGGAGGATTCAAAAGCTACTGAAGAGCTCTGTGATACTCAAACAGTCCCAACACAAAGACATTTAAAGCATAAAAAACATTCAAAGTGAACAATGAATCAGAAAGAATACTAATTTATTTTAAATGTGGGAAGCACAAGTGCTGAAATCACTGCACATGAGATCCATAAAATAAATATTCTAGAACTGAAGGCTTTTGAAATAAAAAGCACTTCAAGTAACAATAAACCATTAAGGGCTATAAAAATGTTAAACTTGCTTACTGCACCGGAAACTCAGAAATCAACCTCTGAATTTAACGAGCGCATCAGTGCTGATAGCCTGATACAATCCTGAATTAGATTAAGTGCAACAACAAAAAAAGAGAGATTTTTTATCTCACAAAAAAAGCACTTAAGCAGGAGTTGCAGATAATGCAAAACTTTATCACACAAAACATTAACTGCCAGAGAGTCCTGAGGCATAGTTTCTGGATTGAATGGGGTGTCGATTCAGAAGTAACATGGCTGATAATGCAAGTCCATAGATTTTCAGGGGGTTATATGTTCCTACAACTTTCAAAGAGCAGAAGCAGAATTGATTCTTTCACAACCATGTTTTATTTCATGCAGTGTCTGACTCTAATGGTCAAAGAAATGACATGTCCGATTTAATCTAGGAACTCTAAACAGGTTATCTGGTTACTCCAATATTGGCAGCTAGCCAGTAACAGATCATTAGGATCTTTCTTATCTTTAGGTTGCCTTTCAAGGTTAACTCAAACTTATCATATACTATTTGAAAGAATATGTGAAAAATAACAAGCATTAATCCTAATTTGGGGTTCACAAATATTCATGTTCATTTTACAATAACTAATTTATTGATTTATACAACTTGAAATGCAAAAAAAAAAAAATTTGTAGCAGTTATGTTCAGTTTGGTTTTTATTATGACTCCACCCTCACACAAATCACAGCGCACTCCCTCTCCTGCTTACTGATCACACACACCTGCACGTCATCAGTCCTGCAATCACCTCCAGCACTTAAGCCCCACTCTCACTCTCAGTCATTGTCCGGAATCGTTTGCATCAAGACGCTAAACGCTGTGCTTACCTCTAGGACTCCAAAGCTATTTACCTGTTTCATTGTGATCTCTCCAAGCCTTCCTCGTTTTTCCTCATCTCCAGTGTGTCCTCCTGAGTCTGCTCCATTCCGATCGACCTGGAGAGCGTCGCACCCCGATCCAGCACACAGCCAGACCCAGAGCCCAGATTACCACTCTCGACCGCGGAGAACTCGTGCGTGCCCCCCGCAGACGGAGAGCTACCACCCGCGACGACGCGCCAGCCAGAGCCCGAGATGCTGAGGACAGAGCTGACCCTCGCCCCGGAGGAGGAGCTTCAACAGGAGTCTGACTAGGGGTGTGAGCCCACGACATCTGCAGGTGAGGGAACCCAATCAACGGAACACGAGGACTGGCTGATTGACTTCTCAGAAGAAACACCGTTTCCCACCCTATCCCACCCGTCATCTGCATCTTCGTCGTTTTATCTCCACTCCAGTGACTGTATCTACTCTACCATCTTAACACCCAGCTCAGCCAGTCCTCCAGTCCCGCCGCTGCTGGATGTATGCAGACCTACACCGTCTCCGGGGAGTCCCCCTGACGTCGAGCCACATGTCAGCCCACCATCCGCAGCGCCTGTGCATGAGGATCCCACAGCTCCGCCTCCAGCCTCGGTCCTCTGCACTCCATCTCGGCCTGTCGACCTGCTGGCTCCGTCTTGGCTCCCCCCACCCGTGGCTTCACCGGAGACCCTCGAACTGACGGCCAAATCGGGTTCCCTCATCCTGCTGGCTCCCCCTTGGTCAGTCGTCACTCTACCTCCGCCACGGACTTACGGTCACCCCTTCGGATACAGCGGGCTTCTCCTTCCCCTTGGCGTCACCTCTGTCTTCCCTCACCACAATTCCGCCTCTGCTCTCGGGTACGCCAGCTCCACCTCCAGCGTTCGTCGCCGCTATGTCGCCTAGGTCTCCGAGTCCAGCGACGTCGCTTGCGCTCTCCAGCTCTCCGTCTGCGCCGATAGAACCACCCGCCGAATCTCCGTCGGTTGTTCCCCAGCTACCCTCAGCCCCTTCTAAACCTGGTCTCCTCCCTCCCTCCATCGTGGGCTGTCGGTACTGGACTGCTCTGGGTCTGCGCCACCAGGCTCCTTCCATCTGTGCCGCCAGGTATTCGTCGTCATCCCTTCACCATCCTGTCACTTCAGCCTCTCTCCTTCACTTCTCCATCACCTCGTCCACTTCCAGAACCCCCTCCGGTCCTCCCTCCGTTTTCCTGTTACGGCGCGAGGACGCGCCTTGCCGGAGGGGGGAGTAGTGTCACATTATGTTCCGTTCATGGACTTTCTGTTGTCATTCATCACTTGTGTTTCCCTGTCTGTTTCCCGCCACCAATCTGTAACCATGGACTCTGATCACCTTCCTCACAGCTGACTGTCATTTGTAATCATCATCACTGTGTATTTAAGTTCCTGTCTGCATTCAGTTCATGGTCTCACTCGTTCGCCTGTTCCTGAGTTTACTTTATTATAGAAAGTGTTATCTCTACCCTCATCTCCGTCATCCTTCCTACGAATCGTGACAATTTTAAGGCATGAAGAATTTTTTTGTTGTAAAAAGCCAAACAATTATTATATTGACTACATTAAGTAGCTAACATTTTGGCTTATGTCTAAAAAATATATAATGATTATGTATGTGTGGTCTTTATAATAATTATTTATTTAGAAAAACGTTTTACTTTTTATGAATGTTTTTGTCTGTGGGAAAATAAATATTTTTGGTTAATATGAAAGCTTTGCAAACAGACTTTTACAATATGGACTTCGACAGTATTGCCACAACAAAGTAACTGTGTTAATTCTAATGCCTGATCTATGATCAGCAATTTCTGATATGTAATAATTCATGTACATCCTAGTGAAAAATAAATATACCAAAATGATATGTTTATGCTACATACAAACACATTTACATATTTATGTACTAATATAAATACTTTACAATTGTAATTTTGTACATGTAATAATAGCTATTTAATAATTTAATATGCAAATATGTTAGCCAATCACAGCAGTGGGCGTTTACACTGAAGTCTCACATCAGAAAGAGGGCTAAAATCAGGGTAAGAAAAATGCCTTTTTTTTGTGTGTAAAAAAATCATACTAACGATATAACTGTACCCCTGGAAACATTATAAAACAATGCAGTTCATGACTAGCCTGGTTCTACCAGACTCTTGTACATTTCATTTGTACAGAGAGTCTGGCCTCTCTCCATTGACAAGCGTTAATTTCCTTGAAGGCAGGTACTCTGTTGAAGTTTAAAGGGGTCATGACATGGTTTTTTTTAAATTATTATTATGGTCCCTTAGGTGCAATTATAGTATTACTATAGTTTTTTTTACAAAAAACTTTTAAAATGTAGTGATTTATGACCTTTTCCCACCCTGTTTCTCATCCTCTGATTCAAACAGTCTGTTTTGGGGGTGTTTCCCCTTTAAGAGTTCAGTGTTAACGCCCACTGTTATGATTGGCTAACGTCAGTGCCTATGCATCAATTATTAACGCCCCCAGCCAGAACATTTGCGGATTCAGCGTATTTAAAAAGTACTTTAAAGTTTTAAATACATTACTTACAGTTTGCGTAGTCGTTGTTGAGCCGAGAATAGTCGGCACGGACTTATCTTTGAGCAACAGTTTTCTGGCAAAGCCAGCATCATTTTGGGATTTGTTCTCAAAACAGTCATCCTTCAAATGTATAGAACAAACGCTTAAATTAACACTGCCGTGACTGGGACGTCCGCAAAAAATAAAGTGCATCCATTTTCCCCTGACGACTGGATCTTTCGGCAGCGTATTCAAAGATGTTGTTTGTCCACAGCCAGGAACAGCACATCTGCGTGGCATCGTAATTTCCCTGTACACAGACCCACTCGCTGTCCGTCGACTGAACACTTGTGAGGCGCGCAGCGCGCGGGGCGCGACAACGATACGAAATGAGCGTAGTTGTCTTGCGCTTTAAGCGTAGTTGTCTTGTGCTGGAGGCGGTCATATGCAAACGCTAGTACGTCACTTCGTACCGTGACGTCACTTCTTACCATGGATCCAGAACGAGCTGTATTTAGAGCTTGATTAAATAAATGATTCGTTTATAATCGGGAGGACCGGACGTCTTAAGCTATGAAACTTGCAGGACGTTTTAATGACACAAAGACCTCTTATATACCAAAAGATCAAGGCAAATTTGGTTTCTCATGTCATGACCCCTTTAAAACTATTGGATCTGCCCAGAGCTACTCTGGATCTGCCATAACCAATCGCTAATGTTTGGTCGTCACGTATGACGACTCAAACTAGCGCACAACTCAACGTCATCGTTCTCAGCCACTCCCTCTGTTCGCTGATTGGACCGGTAAAAAATTTACTGGAGAAAACCCAAGAATATACCACAATCCCAGACCTACTGAATTAAAAAATTAAAATTGAACGGAAGTATGTAGAAGGGCGGAGCCAGGCTAGTTCATGACCCCCTTAAATAAAATTGTACGGTCTGAACCAAACCTTTTTTTTTAAGTTGGTCCGAAGTATTTTTCATTGTATCAATAACCTAGATGAACAAATATTGTAAAAGCACTGTTTGTTTTTAGTTCATGATACAAATGCATTAACTAATCCTACTCCTACTACTACAACAAATCCAACTAACTGAACCTAGTTGTAAAGGGTTTCCTGAATGTCTTATTGGTAATGTTGTGAGAAGGGTGGTATAAATAGGTATAATAACAGAGAAAAGTAATTTTTGATCAGTATATTTAAGGTAATAACAACATCTACAAGTCACATAATCATGTATGAAGCAATAGATGATAGCCAATGATGCACTTCTTTTTACTTCTTGATCTCACTGGCTTTTGGAGGTATGCAATTTCCAGGAGCCAGAGTGTACATGTATTTATCGGACTCCCAGGAAACTCATGTGGTGGCAATTTTATGATATTCATTGATCTTTAGTAAAATATAGATGATTCAAAGAATGTCACATGTGTGTCTCTCACTTGTAGTGAGAGAAGATTCTGTTTATGTACCTGGGGAGGCAGAAGGGAGAGACACTCCAGAGAACAGACGAACAAGGACCTCTGACCTAGATGTCAGAAGGCCATTTGGTGCAGGGGGGCTTAGTGGGCCAACTAGAGACGAATCTAAACTAGTGTTATGGCTTCCTTGTCTATGGAAAACTACTGGATGGAAAACTACTGGGAGGAAGGCTCTGGCGGGAAGAAGGCCTTGAAACTAAGATAAAAGCTAGTTGAGTCTGTCTGGGGGGGTGTCACTCTTCTGCACAGGGTAACAACTGTGTATTAGACTGCTACTATTCTTGCAAGAATAAATACTTCTATTTTATAATTTGACTCTGAGTGTCTCTTACGCAGTGATGTTTGTTTGATGAATTTTTGCCACAACACTCAAATCTACAAATTCTTAAGTTGTTACAATGAGCACTTGTAACAACTAGAAAGAGCTAATCACTGCGAGGTTAATGCAACTGAATTTAATAAATGTGTTTAAAACAATTATTAACAAGTAAACAAGACATTTTTGAGCACGTTATATTCCACTTTTCTCTTACGTTTATATTTTTATGTATCATATTTCTTCTAGGAATACGCCAATCTGACACTCAGTATCTTATTGGTCCAATCAGGTATCAATCAAACAGGACTGCTCCAAATTCGATACTGCGAAACCAATTACAAATTGCTATGAAATTGCATTGGGCACGTCATTCTCCAGATTCAACATTCAAACAGAATGTCACATTCGGGTACGGTAAAACTCGGTAAAACTCTCTTCAAGATGTTCTAACATTCCCCCTTTGTACGCATAAACAAAACATAAAGGCCTGTGCTTTTGTTTAAAAAGACTGTATTTTGTTGGATATTTTTGGTGACTCTGAATGATGTGGTACAAGCAATTGGGTGTCTGTCAGACGAGTGCATGGGAGTAGCAGACTGAATGAAACATTCATTATGAAACGAGATTAAAAGCGAATCATTATATGTCCAGAAAAGGTGATTTTGTGCCACTCTGCATTGGAGCCTATCATACTGTTTTTTGCAATAAGAGATTAAGGTTTAGACTACGTTTTTGTTCTGTCATATCATTAAAAATTCTGCGTCATACATTGCAACAAAAAAAAACTGTTTATTGTTTGTATTTATTAATGTAGTATGAACTATTACAAATGCAATGTTATGTCACAAATATAAAAAATAAACCATAAGGGTTTCAAATAAAATTAGTAAATCATATCAGAATTTTTTGAAACTATTGATTTATGTGGGTGATTATTGACCAATATAAACTGTAATGTGGTCTGTCTGTTTTTTTATTTTATTTATTTTTATTAATCGACAACACTGATGGAACCACTGAAAGTTTAAAAATATGTCCTATTTTAATAAGGGGTACTGCCTAAGAGTTTGGTTGTAACTAGCTCAATTATAAAGCCAGATTCCAAAAAGTAGTTTTCGCAGCGATGCCATATAAGAACTATTTTGGGTTCCCCAAAGAACCTAACAGTACACAGTAGGGGTGTTACCGTACATGTTTTCTTTCCAAACCGTCAGATGTCACAGTTCGGTGCATACAGTTAGATAACGAAAACAGTCAGTCACAGGCGATCCACACTCCAATCCAGAAGGGGGCACGCGTGGTAATGCAACACTGTTTGCTAACCACCACAACAAGAAGAGACGTGCACCAACTTAAAACAAGAGTTCAGATGGCACGCAAGAGCTTGCTAGTAGCATATACACTGTTTGATTTATTTTAAAAAATGTAAACACGCTCCACTAACTTCAAGAAAAATGAAACTGGGATTGCAGATAGAGGCATCCTGTGTTTTTTCCTTATTTTACAAAAGCACAATGTTTTGTTTTTATTGTGAGTGTTGAGAGTACACAAATAAAAATAGCCTGTACCAACTAGCCTATCTCGGGGGGGACTAAATGCCGCTAGGTGGAACAAACTGTAATTTGCACTACTGTCTGTTTAAAATAATTGAAAAGAAATCTAACATTGGGGATTTGTTGCTTTTTCCTGTTGTACAGAACTCATACCGTGACCCCAAAACCGAGGTACGTACCGAACCATGACTTTCGTGTACCGTTACACCCCTAATAGTAACTTCTTAAAATAACCATTTTCCTCACCGTGAAGAACATGTAAAATGTAAAACGTTCTTCAAAGAACCACAGATGCCAATAAAGAAAAATTGTAAGCATGATTTAGAGATGATGTTGATGAGTAAACTGTTGAGTTATATCATAAAGCTTTGGGCTTTGAACACTGACCTGCACACAATCCTGCTGAGAGTTTAGAAACAGTGGGTATGTCCAGGTCAAATGTGTCCTTGTGTGAAATGTCAAATATCAATGGAAATGGCACTATGCCAAAACAGTTTGATACCTCCACCAACCTCTAAAACCTTCCTAGAGAACTGAAGCAAACGAATTACAGAAACAAATGGGTTACATTTATATAGTGGTTCCTGAAGGGTTGCAGTTTTGTTCCTGCTTGGGTCACAGAGAGGACGGAGTGGATAAAAATGCAACTGACCATTTGGCTAATTGTCCATTTAGCATAGCAAATAGGCTGTGCTGTGCAAGTGCTCAAAAGGGCAGGTCCAAATCCAGCCCGTGTCCCAATCACATTCTCTCCCTCCACTTACCTGTCCAGTTTCACCGTTTTCAATTGAAGTAATACAACAGTTTATTTTTTCAACTGTAAAATGCTAGTAAAAACCTGCTAATTGGTTAACAGTAAGTTTCCTTATATGCGGGGAAAACTGTAATAGAACAAGCCTTTCACATTTCATGCAATTCTTCAGTAAAATACTGTTAAATGTACCGTTTTGCACATAAAAAGAACAGATAATCTTATATTTTACAGTGAAAAGCTGATGACATATTAAGAGTTTGCTGGTTTTTCATTATAATAATTGTTTCTTCTTAGTTTTTTTGTTATCAGTTATGCACATTGGAGCTGTATGCTACATCTTATGTTGTTAAATGAATGTTCATGGCTTGCACCTACATGCATTGCAAACCTACAGTAGCTAACGTTAACTGACTGCGTTGAGCCACTGCGATGTTAAATGGCCAATTACATCTTAGAACATAGAATAAAAAAATATAAAAAAATTAAAAAAAACTGAGCAATTGTACAGTACAATGTCCTCCTGTCGCAGCTAATCCATCTGAAACACACGGCTTACCTTGTGCCTTTATCGCCCATCGCGAGGATCTGCGTGCGACACGTTCCCCAGAAACTCTTCAGCTAGTGGGAAAAAGATGAGAGGGGATGTCGAGAAAAGAGAGGGGGGCACAGCCGATGGAAAACAGGAGGATGGAGAGAAAGGAAAGGAAAGATAATTTACTACGCTGCGTTACAGAACCGCTGTCACTTAAGCTGCTCTCCTTGCGGTTTGAGAGCTTTCCAGATGAATCCAATTACAGGAGCATCTTCCACTGCCGCTTGCCAACAGACAAACCCCGCGTTTCCCAATAAAACAAGCGAAAGTCGGCGATTCTTCGCTGCCTTCCTGTGCTGCTCTGGTTCAAGAGTCCTTCAGGTGGGAATTTACAAAAAAATAAATGCTGTTTGGTAAATCCTAAAGCTATAGAAGCGTCCGTTTGATATCCACACTGCCTCCGTCTACCAGAGCTCTCCACCCTCCCTTCCGCTGTGCTTCTCTCTCTCCTTCACTCACTAACATACACTCACTGCTGTCTCTCCTCCTCTCTGGGTGTGTGAGGGTATGTGTGTGTGTGCGGGTGCTGACTGAGGTGAGGTGAGTGGGTGATGATACTCTCCAACGCTGAACAGATTTATTCTCAGCTCGCCATCACTGTGTGAAACGAGCGCGCGCGGTGTCTGTCGCCGAGGCGACGGATGAAGCATTATTTAAAATTTGACATTGACATCATTTGAAGTGGTGTCGCATTTCGGTTTTAAACTCCCTAAGCAATAAATCAATAATGGACAGGATAAGGCATATCAATCAGCCATTGAGTGGGTTTAAGATGGTTTTATTAATTGAAAAATCATCCCTGATGTTTTTAGAGTGTTTATCACGTTTAAAAAAATAAAAGAGTTGTTACTGGTTTACAGTAGGCTATCAGTTCAGTATAGCTATAAAATAGCCTAAATTCGTAATACAGTAAACTGAAATTATGATTTCTAAAAATGAACCATAGGCTACCATGCAATCAACCAAGATGCATGGTATGGAAGTTTGTTTTCGCCACTGAATTAAAAAAGAAAAAAGGAAGTTGTGACTTTTTATCTTACAATTTTTATCTTCCAAAGTTGCGTGATATAAACTTGCAATTGTGAGGAAAAAGTCAGAATTGAGAGAAAAAAAGTAAGAATTACGAGTAAAAAAGTTAGAATTGCATAATATAAAATTGCAATTGCGAATTATAAAGTCAGAATTGCGAGACATTTTAATTCACCCCTTTTGCTGGGAGTTTGATTGGCAGGCGTTCTGACCAATCATAATCCCGCCATCCGCCATTTTGTCCGACTAAGCAGTCAGGAGAGTTAGTAGATTAACGTCGGTGGATTTGAACTTGAAAAACGGTGTGTAATGTCTTTCTGCGGTTGAAACAACATTCCTTCTGATGTTCATTCATGTTTATTTGATACTATAAATTTACAACCGAAGTTGATCGGTTCACAAGCAGCTTTAACTGAGGTGCTATCTGTCATGGCACATTAAAGAGTCACAAAATGGTATTTATTGTTTAAATTACTTAAAGAAAAGACCAAATTTGAAAGCTGAGACTTTGTTTCATATCAAAAGTGACCTGCTCTGTCCCGTCTCCTCCCTGTTCCGCGATGTATTTGTATTTTGATGACATGATGTGTGGCGTGAGAGTGCTATGGCTTGTCGGACGTAGCAACAGTAACTAAAGAGGGCGGGTCTTTGCAAACGGTCAATTGTGAGTTTATAGCCCCTTTCACACAGCAATCCTGGTAAATTACCGTAAAATTAGCAGAATTTTTTTTACCGGGAAATGCACAAATATGCTGTTCACACAAGCAAAGGCGTTCTGGCTTTTTTCCGGTAAGAGACCATTCAAACATCAGCAGGAAAATACCGGTAAATTCTGTGATGTCAGTCATCAGAAATGATCTTTAAACGCAGTGCCGTTGTCTTCATCCGCCCGCATGAGGAGAATCGCTTTAGTTTCACTTTCTGTTCAATTTGACCAAAAAATATAACATCTGAGTGAAACGCATAACGGATGATCAAACAGAATGTGTTTTTGTTCTTAAAAACGCGAGACGTACCTGATAGTAACCAACTGCAGAGCCGCAGCGTTGATGATTGGAAAAGGCGGCAGGGTCTCGTGCGCGACACGTTGAAAAAGCTGCGAGATGTGGCGCAACTGTCAAAGATGATAGTTTAGCACATATTTAAATAGAAAACATATTAAAAAGCTTACTGTAAACAGCGCAGAGTAATCATGTCATCTTCATAAGTCTTTATGATTGGCCCAAAGCAGACTTCTTACGCCAGCGCATTCTGACGTAATCATACCTGTAATCTTCATTCCACGTTCACACAGAGCACATTATCGTAATTAACTGGAAATGTTACAACTTCCCTTACTGGTAAAATGCCGGAACCAATTTACCGGCATTTTTGAAAAGGTCCTGTTCACACATGATCTGTTACCGGTAACTTACCGGTAAATTAAGACTGCATGTGTAAAAGGCTTAAATCTCGAAATTCCGATTTTTTTCTGCAATTATGACATTTTTTTCTCAGAATTGCGTGATATAAACTCACAATTCTGAGGAAAAAAGTCAGAATTGCGAGATGTAAACTCGGGAAAAAAAGTTTTCCTTTTAATTAAAAAAAAATAAATCATTCAAGCAATAACCTTTTTCATTTTTTATTCTGTGGCGGAAACAAGCTTCCATGTAATATAGCCTAATGATATTAAGATAAATTACATATGACATCAGATATTACACAGCAACATTTCATAATTAATTAACATCAAGTCACATTAATACCCGCCCGTGAGTGCATGTGAGGGAACTGAATATAAAGGCTGGTGATGAGGTAAAGATGAGGAGATGGGATTTAGCTGCGGTGATGAGGGAAGTGAGTGCAGGTGTGGATCCAGGGGGATGCTGGGAAATGTAGTACGTGACAGGGCCAGGGAAAACCAGGGAAACCGTGACAGTCATATTGGCACTTTCCACAAATAGGATAAAATTTAGTGTCCCATTACACTTTTATTAGACACCAATCAAAAGTTGACACATTTTAAAACACATAAAATCTCTCAAACATTTACATTTCAAACAGTTACTGTAAGAAAGAAAAAATCGAACAAATATTTTTTTTTTTTTACTTGTGGTTCACAAGCTATCACCAACTACAAACAAACAGTTTAGTCTCAAACTATTGGAACTCTACAAAGTGATAAATCTCCAACCCTGTTACAGTACTTACAACACAGTTCAATTATTTAATTTTGATGTTCATTTAATGAAGAAAACATTTGAAAGGGTTTAAACTATGTCCTGACATGAATGTTGATGTTTCAGGACCTATTTTTAACCTACAGTATTAATAGAAAGTGCCTATTAGAACAAAGACAAGCATGGACTTATTCTTACTTCCTCTTGTTCTTTATTTTCCAGTAAACAACAGACTTCATCATCACTTTGAACTCACTTTTGGTCCTTACTCTGTAGTTTTGCATGGTATAATATAATCTATTTTTTGGTCACAAAACAATGATAAAACTAACCCTAACCCCCTAACAAAGAAAACAATAAAGAAAACAATTTCGCCAAACAGTACAATAGCTCTTTTCAGAGAAAAGCGAATACAAAAATCCCTGTTTTTGTAAGAATTTTGCTGTTCAAACTAATTTAAATGCATAACAGTTTTTCTCATATAGTCAAGATATCTACCAGATGTTTTCTTATCAACAGATGTTTCTCTGATACTTAATCTCGTGTAGTGGCTTCATCGTTTTTAATTCACTTTAATTATTTCAAATGTTTTCAAGCAGGTCATGAAAAACATTTAAACATATTTAATCAATCATTCAATCTCTCAATCTTTTTTTTTTTTTTTTTGCATTGCATTGCATTGCAACATTATTTTCATGACAGTTAAGTACATTTCCATCTCAATTCTCATTACTACAGTACATGGTGAAAGATCATCATATATATACATGTAAACATATAAAGTAAAGTATTAGATTTACGGTAAGTTTAGTTTTAACTATGGTAGAATTGGTTCCAATGTTTTTTTATTTATGCTGATAATATTTAAAAAAATAATTGTGAATACCTTCTTGTTTTATTTTGATTCCAGGACGAAATATGTTATATGTTATAATTGTACAATAACTCACAATACAAGGATTTACTGTAAAATCAGTGATTTCTGCCTAAATCATTATTAACTATATGGCAGTTTTAGCTTAATAAATATTCTAGACTTTACATTAAACTCTCTGGTCCAACAGCTGACAAGAGTAAGATGGACATTAGACTTTCCTCAGCCGGCCTATAATTAAGTTGCAAATGAACGCAGCAGATTAAATGACGTGCCGTCTTGTGTGATCTCTGATGGCAGTGATTTGGTTCTTCAAAGTCAGTCAGAGACAGAAGGCCCTTTTAAATGTTAATCTGAGCGCAGTTTAGCAGTGAGCACACTGGGTCTCTACGGCAGCACTAAAGAGTGTGGCGGAGGGCAAGGCTTCCTCTCATTCATTTTTAAAACACCAGTCCCTTTTTATAATAAATGACCAGAGTGGATCCAGTATGACTGAGCTCTTCCCTGAGGCAGTGATTAACAACACACACTGGGGTCTCAATGTCTGAGACCGCTATAGTGAAAAATGTTTCTATTTTGCATTTTTCTAAGTTACTAATTCAAATTTGTCTCATTTATATTTCATAACGAATTATATTAGCAGCATAATATAGTATTAAAACTCAAAATATGATATTCAGTGTGTCTCCCGTTTGCTTTATTGACAGCAACACTCAAGCTGAACTTGAACTGGGCAAACCTGAAGATCATGTTATTCTGCACGTGATATTAATCGTTATCATAATGATAATTTCACAAATGTGATATTTTTTAGTAGATTTCATTAGTGATCTATATCAATAATCAAATAAATCATAATGATTCAGATTTTCACTGTGGTATAAGACATCTGATATATTACGGTTCAAAGGTTTTGGTGTCTGTAAGATTTTTTAGACAGTCACTTCTGCTCACCAAGGGTGCATTTATTTGATCAAAAACACAGCAAAAACAGTAATATTTGATATATTATTACAATTTAAAATATTTGTTTTATTTTAATATATTTTAAGAGTAATTTATTCCTTGGCAAAGCTGAATTTTCAGCGTCATTCCTCCAGTCTTCAGTGTCACATGATCATTCAAAAATCATTCTAATATGATGATTTGCTGCTCAAGAAACATTTCTTATTATTTTCAATGTTGAAAACATTTTTGTGGAAACAACAAAAAAAAAATTCCATGATTCTTTGATGAATAGAAGTTTAAAAGAGCAGCATTGCTTTGAATTTTTTTGTAACATTATAAATGTCCTTACTGTCACATTTGATCAGTTGAATGCATCCTTAAATTTACTAAAAAAGTAATATATATATATAATATAATAATAATATATGTGTGTATATATATATATAATATATGTATGTATGTATGTATGTATGTATGTATATATATATATATATATATATATATATGCATAACTTTGTAATATTTATATCTCTTTTTGCATTGCATTCAAGAATCAAAGTCATTGTGCGATAATATACAATGGGCTTTAACCAGGCATTGAAAATGATGTCTGTGTTTTGGTCTCTAAAAATAGGACTGATATGTGAATACGCTGGGGTCGAGTTTCCACGTATTCAGAAATGTGCTGTCATGTTCTTAAAACTGGTTGGTTACATTTTGTTCATGTTTCCCTTTGATATCAAATCCCAGAGGCTGAAATATCTGGTGCATGTCAAGAGATCTCAGATTTTAAAGTGGCTGGCAATTATAGTAAGAAGTCCAGCACCAGGAAGGCCTACAAATGCTTCGCCACGTCCTGCGTCAGTAATTCATTTGTAACAAGGTTTCAAAACAAAAACCCAGACAGCTCCGCTCGACAGACGCCAGACCCCTGTAACATTAGCACATCTGTTTGTGCTTTTGAATGACACGGCTTCTTAGCAACGACGACTGTCACAACACTGAGGGTCGTGCTCTTGACGGAGTGCAGGGTGTGAGCTTTTCCCGACAAGGTTGTGTTGTGATGACATCCCTGAGTGCATTTCCAGGAGTGATTTCAGTTGATAAGATGGAAAAAGGAGAGCCCATGTCTGGTCTCAGATATCACTCCAGAGCACAGCTCGACGGCTCTTGTCCACGCTTACCACGTATTCGCCCGACAACGACCAGGCTACAGCGCTTATTGGAGCACTGCAAAAAGAATGAAATCTTAGAAATCAATTTAAAGGCAAAATTAAAGAGATAATTCACCACATACCACACACACACAAATCAGCAAAAGTGGAATTATTGACACAAAAAGCACCATAAAAGTGGTCCATACAACTAAATTATGGATTCCAGTTATTCGAATGTCATCCTAAATACCAAGATATAGCTATGTGTGAGAAACAGACAGAAATTTAAGTTAACGGAGTGTCTATTTACACTAATGCAAATAGCCCGCCTTGTTGGCAGAACTCCACCCACTGACGTCTGGTTGGGCAGACAAATTTACGGAAGACGATGGATTGTCAACAGTAGCAATAGTGTAGGGGTAAAGCACATGACAGGAAGTTGTGACGCAAATCAACCCAAGTTCGAATCTGCCTTTTTCTGAACTCGCTCTACTCACTTTTTCCATCACATCAGATCGGAAAGGCATTTATTTTCAATAAAAATTACGAAAATGTTTGAAAAGTGGAAATTAAGTGTCTAACGGTTATTTAATAATAAAGTGTGTGTGTGTGTCTGTGTGTGTGTGTGGTGGGGTGGGGTGGGGGGGTGTCAGTTAGGGGTGTAGGGAGGGCTTTATTTTCCCAATAAGGCGGCATCCATATGATAATTTACACTATGTTATTATTGCATACCGTTTAACGTACAACATTAACGTGCAAATAGTATCTGCCACTATTTATAAGTATAAATAGCATCTAACTATAATCTATTGCAACTTGCACTTAGTGTAAATACAGTTGTAATCGAAAGTATTCAACCCCCATTGCAAATCAGGTTTATTGGTAAAATGTACAGACTTTCAGCTGTTTGCAAGGAACAAATCAAACAAAAGTCATTGAAATAGCGCAACGCAACAAATGTTTCAAGTGGTTTCCCCAAACTCAACTGAAAATGCTACTTTTAATGACTTTTGTCTTTAATGTTTTAGTCTCAAAGATTATTCAACCCCTTCATGTCAAGCATATTTAGTACTTAGTAGAACAGCCCTTTTGCTGTTATGACCTTCTGCAAACGAGATGTATAACCGGACACCAGCTTCTGGCAGCGTTTCTGAGGGATCTCAGCCCATTCCTCATGAGCAATGGCCTCCAGTTCAGTAATATTCTTGGGTTTGTGTGTTGCAACCGCCTTCTTCAAATCCCACCAGAGATTTTCTATGGGGTTCAATTCAGTACCTGATGGCCACTGTAGAAACTTCCAGGGCTTCTTCTGCAACCAAGCCTTAGTGGAATTTAGGGTATGCTTGGGATCATTGTCCTGTTGTTCAAAGGTCCAATGACTCTCAAGCTTCAGCTTCCTCACTGACAGCATGACGTTTTCTCCTAAGATTTCCTGATCCTGATACTGCCTTCCACACGCTGCAGGTTTTCAGTGCTAGAAGATGCAAAGCAGCCCCAAAGCATCACGAGCCCCACCATGCTTAACAGAGTGATCTTTTCAGCATATACTTCATTCTTCTTCCTCCAGACATATACCGCTGATCCATAGAGCCGAAAACTTCCAGTTCTGTTTCATCGCTCCACAGAACAGAATCCCTGTGGCTTATTTATATGATTTTGAGCTGAACTATGCTTCCAACTGTGTCTTTAGTAACATTTAGTGCCTTCGCTATACAAAACCTGTTCCTTGTTTGTGAAGGGTGATGATATCTTCTCTTCTCTTAACTTTTTGGACAATTCTTTTGACTTAGCCATATTTATAACATGCAGTCAAACGTGACACTCAACAAACCTACCCAGTTCAGATCTTTCATGTGTTCCCTTTCAAAAGCTACAATCGATGCTGCGCTGCTTAGCGCATTGGGAACGTCTTTAATCGTGACCTGGTGTGAATATAGTGTGTAAAAACGTAGATGAAATTGACCAGAAGTAATATAGCCTCGGCCGGTGACGTCATCGGTGCGCACCCGCGACGCGAGGCTATAAATAGATGAGCCGCAGGTGCATCGTCAGGTCTTTAGTCTTCAGAGACCTCTCTGTGTTTGGTGTGCAAGCATTTATCTCCTCTCTATCTACTACAGATCTTTGTTAGGAGTTATTTAGTTTATCACTGGGGACTGAATATTGAAAAAGCCATCAAAAAAAAATGATGGACTTTGAGAGTACAGACTTCTCTCGTTATGATAAAGCGTGTGAGAGGTTACTCGAGTTGGTGACTCGTGCAGTGGCCAGATTACAGCTAGACTGCCCTCCTTGAGGATCTCCATGACGTTAACTCGTGCATGGGGAAACCTTACTCTTTGTGTATCTTTGTGCCCTCGACGTCAATTTCTTAGACTATCGTGGGTGCAGGGGCGTGTGCATACGATGATACGCCAGTCTGAAGAGGCGCTCACGGGCTATCTCTTCTCTGTGGCTCATCGTCATTTAGGGCGAGACACGGCAGGCGAAAACATCGGGTTCTTTTCACTGGTCAATTTGAGATTTTGGGCTATTTGTCTTCAATAACATGTCTTCTTTCAGACTTGTGGTGAAAAAAAGTCCAAAATACACATTTAGGTCTTTATTTTACTAACTTTGTCTATTTGCGTCTGTAGATTTCTCCGAAATTCAACAAAAGTTGGCGTTATAAATCATCACGCTGCTCCGCGATCTTTTATCACTTCCTTTAATCACACACACCGTTGGGAAGCTCTCTCTCTCTCCTGTACAATGCTGTCAGATCCAAATATGGTCATATCTTTTTTATCAGCAACCAATCGTTAAAGTACAATGGGCATTTAACTCTAAAAGCGAAATCTCATTCTGACACGTTCAGATGCATCACGTATTAAATTTGGTACTCGTTAAAGAGACTTTGGCAGCGTGAAAGCTACTGCGGGGTATCTCTATTTATGTCCTAAAGACAGTAAAAAGAAGTACGTTGCCCTCCTCGTTTTAACGGTGTGGTTCCCACTACCATAAAACAGGAGTAGGCGCCTGGGGACTGCGAAAATGGGGGACTGCGTCCGTTTTTAGATCTTTGAGGCTTGAACCGTTCCGTCAGAACGCTCAAGTTCAAGATGCTAACTATCAAGTAGATCGTGTTGCAAATTCAACATCGCGATTGGATCTTCATGGTAGATCTTAAAGACGCATATTTTCACATAGAAATATTGCCACAACATAGGAAGTTCCGAGGTTTCCCTACACAACCGTAAGGAGTCCTTCAAGCAAGGCGGCGTGGGTATTCTCGTTCCCAATGCGCTAAGCTTTTGAAAGGAAACGTTCAGGGTTACTTGACTGTAACCCTGTTCCCTGAACAAGCGGAACGAGATGCTGCGCTACTTTGCTGTGCTGATAATGTCCCAGGACTGCTTTTCAGACAAAATATCCTGACGATGCACCTGCGGCTCATCTAATTATAGCCTCGCGTCGCGGGTGCGCACCGATGACGTCACCGACCGAGGCTATATTAATTACGGTCGATTCCATCTACGTGTTTACACACTATATTCACAGCAGGTCACGATTAAAGACGTTCCCAGTGCGCTAAGCAGCGCAGCATCTCGTTCCGCTTTTTCAGGGAACAGGGTTACAGTCAAGTAACCCGGAACGTACTCGCTCAAGCACACCTGGTGCAACTAACGAAGCCCTTAATTAGTTGCATCAGGTGTGCTTGAAACACCTGTTTTGCAGATTTGTGATGTTATGAGGAATTATATTCAGGGGGTTGGATAATTTTGAGATGGCAGAAGTCATTAAAGGGTGCATTTTCTTTTGCAGTTTAAACAGTGTAAATAGCATCTATCGCTAAGAAAATATGCTATTTTCACTCGCACAAAGTTAATATTTGCTGAAAATCTTTCTTTAAAACATGTCAAACTTTAGGGTTAATTTAGTCAATGACAAATTTTGACATAATGATGGCTAATTTGAGAGTGACCACATTGGTTTAACAGTATAGAACAGTCCTTAATGACATCAGTTCTGCTAATTAATTGCTTTGAGATCAAATTTACTGTGTATATATGTATATATATATATATATATATATATATATATATAGTATGTATCCATTTATAATGTATATACAGTTTATAGAATGACATATATAGATTGTACACCATGTTAGTTTGCTTATTTTACTCAAGAGCATGATCTAAGTCTAGATGTCAAGTCACCTTCATTTATATAGTGCTTTTAACAATACAGATTGTCATCTATATTGAAAAAGTCAATATTAGTCATACAAACGAAAAACTATGCTTCTAACCACAGGTCGAGAGCTGCAGTTCCAAGTTTACGATGCTGTTTGCGAATGTTCGCTGGAACTAAAGTTTGGAGAAACTTTGGTTTCTGACTCATTGAATTATGTTGGTAATGACAGAACTTACATACAGAACATACTTTTTCAAAAAAAGTATTGTTAAATTGGTTGACCATGGTGGCCCATCATCTCCGAGTTACCTGTGCATGTCTGGAAGCCGTTTTTCTAGGTTTCCTGTGTTCACATTCCATATGTACACGGCACCGTCCGCAGAGCCAGCTGCCAGGAAACTGCCATCCGGACTGAAATAGAGAGAAAACCTACAATTGTGACTGATGACTACAGACTGATACACATTACTCTGGAACTTATTCTCTCAAGCCGTATAAATCCCTCAGGCAAGTGATCTGATCAAATGTCAGGAACCTATACAAGACATATCCAAAGTTTGTTCCTAAACCAAGTGAAAGACCTTGCAAGAATGCACTTTAAAGCATAGTAGCTCGTTTTATTTTATGCTAAAATTATGCTGCCTTCAATGATACATTTGGACAAATTAGACGTGGCATTGAACATGGCATTGAGTATGTGATCGCAATGAAAAAAGAAAATAAGATGGGGGACGGAGTCTATGAGAATAGAGTCCAATGTAGAGTGTTTCAAATCAGTTGAGGCTTCATTTCAGACAGGATGCAGTCTTAGAAGATAGCTGCCTATGTAAGAGTACTGTAGCCAATAACCATCTGGACACAATTTAAAAAAAAATTTGCTCTATTCCATAACACTGATTTTAAACGGTACTGTAAGCGATTTCAGCTTTGCTAACTTCTACTAGACTCCATTAGACCACCTTCTCTTCATAGCCCGCCCGCCCTACGAAGACATGTCAGCCAACCGATGTCAGCCAATCCCAAAAGCACAAAAAGACTAACAAGTAAAGAGCATTTCTGATTGGCTAGTTTTATGATTGGCTGTTTACAGAGTCTAGGGCTGTTTCTCAATTCCAAGAACGCAAAGAACGGACTTGCGTTCTTGTGGAGACCGGTCTTGCAAGGCGACCTTAAAAGAACGAATTTGAAAGGACGCGAGGACACAGAACGCATCCTTGTAAGAATTGAGCCAGAGAGAAGACTGTCGGAATCCCAGAGCCCAGCCAGGATGGAAACCCATGGCGGCATCAAAAGAGGGAGGAGCCATGGCGCTGATTGATGGTGACGGAGTCAATGGTGGTGGAGCTCCAGGCGCAGATAGAGAGCCGATGGAACCGGGCTACTCCGAAGGCTTCAGAGGCCACGACGGAGCTGCAGCGATGAAACCATGAGGTGGAACAGAGGTACCGGAGGGCTGAGGCAGAGCCAGAGCCCAGCAGACGGCTTGTAGGTGGGTTATGTTATGTTATGTCTGACCAAGGTGGAGCTGGTGGTCCGAGAGAGCCCTGTGGAGCTGTAAGCCGATGGTCTCTGGTAGAGGAGAGGTAAGGAGGAGCCAAAGTGGAGGAGTCAGGGTGACAATCCGAGGTGGAGCGAAGGGATCAGCGACCTGAAGCAGAGCCAGGGGATCCACATACCCAGGAGTAGCTAGCTCACGGAAGGCCTGAGGTAGATCCATGCCACTGAGAGGAGGCTGAGTATGCAGCACAGGGGACAGCAGAGACTGGGCAGAAAGAAAGGCTACCGTCTGAAGAGAAGGCAGGAGAGAGAGGCTGGGTGGGATCCAGTGGCATAGTGCAAATCCACGGGCCCTCTCTGCGAACCGCAAGACTCGTTGTTGTGGTGGGGTGGGGTTTTGTAAGGGGGGTTGATTTGGTGTACTTGTTTATTTACTCAGTTATTTAATAATTCACTTTATGTTATCACTGGAAATAAAACGTGCAAAATCTAAATCAAGGTCCATTATTTTGTGAGCAATTGTTGGTAAAGAAAATCTTCGGACACTATTGGACATATTTTCATTTTAAACCATGAAGGCAAGCCAGTGGATATCACGAAAGCAATGCGCAAACTTTGCTCTAGAGTTACGGCAGTGAAGAAGTCTCAAACCCCAGTCATATTTAAAAAGAATCCCAGGGAATTATCCTCTCCAAAATCAAAGCAACTGTCCATAGAGTCCAACAGAAACTCACTCACATTGGTGGAAGTTTGGGCGGGGTTATAATCCATTCCCTCGATCTCCACTAAAACTCCCACGGCGATAGACGATGTTGCTGAGTCACACTGGGTCAGATTCACTGTGGTTTTTCAGCTCCGGAGCAATGGTCGGCGCGGTCATCCTCACAGGCTCCTACATTGCGTCAGGTGGAAAATCCCCGTCTGCGGATGGCTCTGGCATCATCTCCATGCCTTGAGAGACTCTCCAGACAGCATAGGATTACCTCCCCCCATGTTCTCTAGAGCGGTAATAGTTAGCCCCAATCCAAAATAGTGACTTCAGGGTTCCGTCATCTAAGTTCACTCATTGGGCTAGTGTGCAAATGTGAATGGAATAATCCATGAATGAAAGTCCTCCCTGACGAGGGAAGTGAAAGCTGTAGCATAGTCCATTTCTTTCATTTGGTGCGTTCTTCTGTCATGAACAGGCTATAGTAACACAAACTATGAAGAAGATAAAGATCCAATACGGTCTTTAATAGTAACCACAGGTAAATCCAATCAGTGGCAGGCAGGCAGGCAAGCAAACACAACCGTAACATTGACGAGACAGGACAAATGATTACTGAAAACACAGGAATGTATATACACAGATCAACCAAGGTAATTAATAACGAACAGCTGAACGAAATCAAATGGTTCATGGTTACAAACTCAGGCAGGAAAACTGCAAAGTCTAAACATAACAGAACCGTGACAGTATGATCAGATTGAACAGATTTATCATTCTTTGCACACTGCTAAATGTTTTGCCAGATAACAAAATTACTTTATAGTAATTTGTTTTAAGATGAAAATATTATGTCTGAATTAACCTGACCAAATCAGGATAAATAAACAAAAGTATTTTTTAAGGTCCAGAATAGCTAGAAATATGTGCCTTAAAGTAACAACTGTAAAAAAAAAATGTTCAGTATAGTTAAATATGCTATGTGCCAACAATTAGTTTGAGTGAAATACACTGTTTTCCTAACGGCAGTGGGCAGCCTAACAGAAAAGTGTTGGCCAATGAGGAAGATGTTGAGTTACTGTATATGCCTGGCACAAGGGAAAATGTTGCAGGGTGAAGGTGTTGATGAATGATTAAGTGACCATTGGGTTCCTGCTTGTGGCTCTCGCTCCCCTTTCAAATGTTCATGCCAGATCTAGCCGTGAAAAAAAAGCCACAGAGCGTTCTGGCCTTACTGTCTCCATGGAAACAGTGTATATGTCTATGCAGGGAGGTGCTAAAAAGACTCATCTGTAAGACTCAGTTCTCATCTCACATCATATGGAGCGTGTTGCATTTACTTTCTAACAATGCTGAGAATATTGCATGAGGATAAGGGCTGCAAAAGCTCTAGGATTATAGAAAATACATCTGTAGTAATGTATAGTAGTAAAAAAAATAGTTTTAATATAGTAACACTATAGTAATAATAATAGTAGCCTAATGTGTTTTTTTAGGCTAGAAGAACACAACAACAAAAATGTTGGCAAAATGTAACCAAATCTACAGAGCAAAATAAGAAATCATATTGTGCATAAAGAATATGAATGTGAAATATAAAGTTAGATTCCAGAAAAAAATCCCAAGGAAAACTGATTTGTAGCTTCTGGAGGAGCTGCAAGCCAGTGTGATTTCACCTTTGCATAATTGAAGACCTACAGTAGCCATAATTCTGGAAACGTATCCACCAATCAGAGAAGTCGCTGTTACCATGAATATGGAATTCGGGAGGAAATGCTCCATTGCAAGAGTCCACTCCTAAAACACTACAGTGTAAATGAATCTCCCTACACTCTTAAACAACTTATATATTTGTATGTTTCAATATTTTGCAATAAACTTCAAATATATTGCATTATTTATAAATATATTGAAAAAAACAAAGCATTTTTATAGTGTAGTGCTCTTTTTATTAAAAAAAATATTTGAAAAATACTTCTGGAAAAAAGTGTCTGTTGTCTAGTTTTATTTTAGTATCACTGATATACTATTATAGTTTTTGTTAATATTTTGAATTACATTTTATTTTTATATTTCTGTTTTAATTTTAAAGTTTTTGTGTGTCATTTTATTAGCCGCCCTAAGAAAAATGTCTGATGTCACGAAGGTCATGAAGTAATCACAAGCACAAGCCCTTTGGCCTTAAGGACCCGAATAACCCCCAGAGGATTCAAGCCTGGGTTCAAATCATAAATGTGAATAGAAAGGGCTAGCCTGACACAACATAAACAATTAATAAATAAAGTCCCAAGAGACCTCCTTTCCCACGGAGTGGGTCCTTTAACCCGGGTAAGAAGCCACTGTCTCCGAACTCACGTACACCTTAAACGTAGATGCGGATAACCCTGCTGAGAGGTGCTCCTGCAAGAACTCCAGCACTGAACCAACTGGGCAGTCCTGGCTCTGTACGGTGGTGCATACCATGAATTTGTTAATATAATGGGCTGGTCTACATCTACATCTAGGAGTGACATATAATGGCCTGGAGAGAAGATTCCTCCTGGTCGGAATCTCCCGAGGAGAGGTCATGTCTGCACCATGATATACCAGCCTTAACAGAGCAGGAGGTGTGGGGGTGAACCAGAAGAGAAAGTCAAGCCAAGTCCTCTTCATTTATATAGCGCTTTTAACAATGTAGATTGTTTCAAAGCTGCTTTACAGAGATAAACAGATAATTTAAGGTAACAGATTGTTTTGGCTTTATAGTGGTTCTTGTATAAAGTTATTTTCCAGCTAAAGTTAGTTTTGATTGATTCACTTCCGGCGAAGTGATCATTTGTTATTAAATTAGGGGCCGCTAAGACGACACCGTTCTCTCTACACAGACTTTAAATGCGAACTGTGAGAAACGCTGATGGCCCTCATGCGCATCAAGAATTAATTCTATAGTTATATGCGTTTGAATATATATATGCGCAGGTTTGTAATTCCCTGCAAACCTTGCCTAAACAAACAACTTGTCTTAAATTTTGATACAGGATTTTATTTTATCACTTCGGGTTAGGATAGCGAGCCGAATTTCCCCACAACGCTTTATCTGTGAGTGGTAAAGGGATCCTCCATAGGGAGAGACTTGTTGGCCTACTCTTCTGAAGCTCCCGTTACCTGAGAGCCAGGAATACAGCCTTCATCTCCAGGCAATTTATGTGCCAAAAGAGATGTCTTCCCAACCCCTTGGGCTGGGTGACCATCCAGAATGGCACCTCAACTTGTTAGGGAGACATAGTAGTTAGGGCTGCAACAAACGATTATTTTGATAATCGATTAATCTAACGATTATTGGACCGATTAATCGACTAATCGTCGATTATATTGACGACTAATCAGTAAGTTTGGAATGATTATTCAGCCTTTTCAATAAGTTAAAACATTGAGTTATACATATTATAATCTTTAAAAAAAAATCACTTCAGCTTTTGAAATGGTGTTTTAATGAACCTCAACTAAACAGGTCAACAAAAATAAATCAGCTGCATTGCAGACAAAAATATGTTTGAATGTAAATATCTCTTGGCAGCAGTATTAAGAGCTTTATTTCTAAAACCAGTGTTCAGTTAGTTTAATGAAAAGCAGTAAGTAACTCGTGTCCTTTCTGCACTGGCTTTTTTGGATTTTCAAATAAGTGCTGAATTAAAATGAAGGAAGGTCAGCATATCAACATGTTCACGTGACAAGCTTGCTCTTTTTTTGTGAGCAAATGTTTCCTGCAGCTGAAGATCCGGTCTGCTGGAGTGGATGTTGCAGGAATGCAAAGAAAAGATCTTTTTTGCAAAGAAAAAAACATTTTATTTTAACTCTCTTAGTGGTTAAACTGTTGTTTAGTCATCATCTTTACTGGGTGTTTAGTTTGAAATCTAGAAGCAATTCACACTAAGGTAACAGTTTAATTTGTAAACATTAATGTATTTACTAACATGAACTAACTAATATGAGCAGCACATTATTCATTTTTGTTAACATTTTTGTTCATGTTAGTTCATTGTGTTTATATTAATGTAATAGCTAACGTATTTACCTAATAGTGTTACAATAATAAAAACAGCCCTGACTCCTAAGCTCGATCAAGCAAAATAAATAATCACATTACTGTATTTATATTATAATTTTTAATATTGTCACTTTTATTAATGGTAGTATTGCATTCTCTAATAAAGAGATTTACAACTAGTTAGTTAGCTTCACCTGGAGATTGAACACTCACCTCTCACCGGCTCCTTTTGATCCGGGATGCTTTCTCTTAAGTGCTCATGTTGTGCTCCCGTGAAACGCAAGCTCAGCCTTGCATGTATTGCACATAACAGCATTTTTAGTTGGCAGTTTTGTGAAACTTTCCCACACCTTACTGGTCCGAACTCGTTTACACTCCGCCATAATTCGCCGTTTATTTACTGTCTATGTAATTCGCGCTGTTTTTTCTTCTACCGCAAAAGCATTTAACGGCTGCATTACACTCTAGCGCTACAGCGTCGTAGCGGTCAAAATGCGATATTGCAGGCCCATACATTGGTCACGTGAGATCAAACGACTACTCGACAACAAAGATATTTGTCGACAATTTTTTTATGTCGACTAATCGTTGCAGCCCTAATAGTAGTCACTGTCTTGCCTCCAGTGGGAACCGGTGAAGGCCTCTGTGTTTTACCCTTATCTTCTTAGCCAGCTTTTTAGCTGGAAATTAAATGTGTAGAAGAATGGCATCTACGCTAATGTTAGTCTTTATGCTTATTCCGAGGTTTACTGTAATCAGCTGGATCCGGGCCGTATCCAGATCAGATGGTGGACCTGCGCCTAGACACGACCACAACGCATGATGTAGTTAGCCGGATCCGGGCCGTATCCAGATCAGATGGAGGACCTGCGCCTAGACATGACCACAACGCATGATGTAGTCAGCCGGATCCGGGCCGTATCCAGATCAGATGGAGGACCTGCGCCTAGACATGACCACAACGCATCCCTGTCAGCAGAGGTTGTGTCAACTAGACTCTCCCCTGTGAAGGCCTCATCGACACGACAGCCATCAGCACTGATCCTCAACAAACTCATCTCCATACCGGCGTGATGACTCCGATCTTCAACCAGATGGAACTGGATAATATTATGAATGTTCCAATCCAATATGACTTCTGACCTGTAATGCTGCCTGAATCATAATCATACACTTTCGTTTGTCGTTGGGCAGAGGAGAACTGGCCCCCGACTGAGCCTGGTTTTTAACAAGTTTTTTTCTCTCCATTCTGTCACTGATGGAGTTATGGTTCCTTGCCACTGTCCCCTTTTTCACCTTTCTTGGCCTTTGTTTCTATTGGCTTGCTTAGTTGGGGGACATTTAATTTAATATTCAACAATAGTATTGATCTGCCTGCATTGACACCATTATATGAGAACTGAACTGAGCTGGGCCGGGTTTCCCGATAACGATGTATTTTAGCTCTTAAGAGCGCTCTCTACGTGCAAGGTTACGAACGCTCGCGGCAATTCCACGCGCGTTTCCCAAAAATGCACTTAACATGAACGCGCGAGAACGCGTTCTACGTGCTACTTAAGAGTCGCTGTCCATTTGCGAAGTGCTGAAATATAACCTTATATGGATTCCTATTCTGAACGTTTAACCTAATAATCGTCATTTGTTGTGGATTAGCAATCAAGACAAGTCTATATAAAGCACCTACAGGCGGAGGCACTGACAAAATGGCTGAAAAAAAAAGATACCTTTCAAAAATATTACATTAAATAGTGCCCTTACTTAACAGGAAAGAAGATGAAGAGGTGGAAGAGGAGGACGACGACTAAGATGGCATGGGACCACATGATGGCCAACCAAGAAATCGCCAATACATGGCTGGGTTTCGTGCACGTTATTGACAGATTTTTTTTAAATTCATATTGCCCTTGAAGCATATTTTCCACATTACTTCTTTTATATATATTTTTTGTTAATTTATTTAATTTAGGTGTGTATTTCTATCTTTTTCTTCCCTTTTTAATTGTTTCATTTATAAATACATGTAAACAAAAAACGAGTAAAATAAAGTGTACAATAAAGTACAATCAAAACATTATTATATTACGCAGTGTGTTAAATCTAGATAAAAGTGTAATCTGCCGGTTGTCCTGCAGGTGACCTCAGAAATCTGTCTTCTTACGATGCACTTGGGGATGTACGATTACTCCAGAGCACTCGTAGTTCTACGAAGATTTTCAAGTTCTACTTAAGCTACGATGCTTTTGGGAAACAGACCATAATATTAAGATCAGTCGTACGATCGTTTTTACGATCAACTTAGGCTTACGATGCTTTTGGGAAACGCAGCCTGGACGATGGCATCACAGTTTTCTCCAAAGTGGCTATATACATAAATTAACTAAATTAATAACTTTTCTTTTTTTTTACAACAAAATTAATCATCATTGAACTTACTTAAGCTGGACTGTGATGCTATTTTCTTCTGGAAACAATCTTTGTTGCATTATTTTCCTGTTATCTCTGTAAAGCTGCTTTGAAACAATCTGTATTGTAAAAAGCGCTATATAAATAAAGGGGATTTGACTTGACTTAAAGTTTTCTTGTGGAGGGAGCTCTAGAGTTTAGGATGGTCTCAAACACCTAGTTGTTAAGAAATCAAAGTATGTTGATCTCCCTCAGGGGCCAAACCCACAGTTTCGACATCTCCGGCCGGTTGAGGGAAGCGTCTGTTGTAAGTTTGTTACGATAACCAACCGTTTCAAAATTGATAATAAAAATAAATGTTTATTGAGCAGCAAATCAGCATATCAGAATGATTTCTGAAGGATCATGTGACACTGAAGACTGGAGTAATGATGCTGAAAATTCAGCTTTGCACCACAGAAATAAATACAATTTTAAATATATTCAAAATATGATTAGTTATTTTAATATTAGTTATTTCACAATATTACAGTTTAATTGTATTTTTTAATCAAATAACTGAGGCCTTGGTGAGCAGACTTGACTTATTTTTTTACATACCCCAAATGTAGTGTACATAAATAATATTATAATTAATATAATCTATAATATAATTATATATTTTTCCTTAGACTACAGTAATCTTAAATAGGCTTAATTTTCACAAGTTTTGTGAGATTCACTTTAACATATATGCAACACCACAGCCAGAATCATCCAGATTTTTACCTGAGAGAAAATAAGATGCGAGTCCTGCTGAAACTAGAAAGTGACAAGACTAACAAATTAAATCCATCTCACCAGCTATCTCTACTCAGAGGGGTCAGAGTCTTCCCCCGTTCATTACGGTACAAACCGAATTGGATTTTCCATCTATGTGTAAATCCACGTGACCTCTCCAATGGCAAAGAAAAAAGTTAGGGTTGATGTAGATGCCAGAAGCGCTCGGCAGCACAGTGGTACGTTTCAGGGGTTGTAAGCCTCACAACGCATGCCATCTCGAATGAGACATAGCACAGACATGTCCTGTTACTGCGCATATTGATAGATGGTTAGCGACGGCTCATAGCGTCCTTTTTGATGTCACTCACCTGAAGATGGCCTTGGTGCTGTCACTTCCACATTTGAAGCCCTCTGCTCTGAAACAACAAAGACAAGCAAAAAAAAAGAAATTGGACAACGAAACGAATCACGGATAAAGCTCATTTAGCTTTACAGAAAACTTTTTAGATGCTTCCGGCCATGTTCTGTATATATAACGAGTATCCTTGTAATTGCATTTTGACTTGCTTTAAAACAAAGGATAATGCTGAAAGGACTGTGGCAGGCACAGCTGTATCAGGGTATTGAATAGTCATGCTTTAAATAACCAATACATTTTTCTCTCTTAGAACTTAAATGAATAGTGTGAGTCTATTTCAAAGTAAATTGCAGTGGCTTTAAAAGAAGGTAGTTTCTTATTCCATAATTTAAAAAGATTAAAAAACATTTTTATTGTAAAGCTGAATCTGTATCTGTATTTAGAAGTCATCTGTCATATACAGTATATATATATAGACTTATACTACAGGGCCGTTGAATGCTTGAATCTGATTGGTTGACAAACGTTCTACGGTGTGCAATTATTTTCAGGGAACCGCAAGGCTAAAGTAGTTCCGGCAGGTCTTGACCTCATTACAGTTCCATATCACTTCGCGTAGTCAACTGTAATAACGGAAAATAGGATACAATTCATAACAAGAAAAACTGCAGCCCCAATGGCTTGATCTGCAATTTTCAATGTCTAACTTCACAATCAATGTAAACATGCAGTTTAATTGTAATAAATAAAGTATACAGTCCTATACATAATCAATAGAAAATTAAACTGAATATTTAAATAAATTGATAGTCCTGTTGCACGGGTTTTCGTAATTATTGAAGATAATATAACAAATAAATAAAATTGATAGGCCTATACTTGTTAAAAGGGCTTTGTGTTGCATTCATTAGTCTAGTCTACTGTCACTAATAGAAAAAAAAGAATGAACGAATTAATTAAAACAAATTTAATTAATAAATAAATAATAATATTGACGCACATGCTTCTCTCTAAGGGCGGTTATGAATGTAATTTGATACTTATGACTGATCATGCACGCGTTTTCAGCGCGTTCAGTCTGTGTTCACAGCGGTGTTTAAAATCTGCTGTATTCAGTCAGAGAATGTTTCTAGTGTCCAGCATTACTCTGCTATCAGCGGCTCAAACCTCCGCTAACTCTAAAATGACGGTTTGGAATTAGCAACGGAGCATGGGTTTAGATGCACAAGGAATTAGTCCTAAATACAAGAGCGTTTTAATGACAAAAACTTTACAAACGTCTTGAAATACATCATCTGAACAATATTCAGAGGTGTGGTAACTGTAGTATAAGCGGAATAATTGACGACAGACCGTTGAATTATTAGAAAAATAATGCACACCCCGAGGTGTAACGGCCACTCCGCTTCGCGTCGTGACCGCATTACCACCTCGGGTGTGCATTATTTTTCTAATAATTCAACGGTCTGTCGTCAATTATTCCTTACATATACACTACCATTGAAAAGAGGTAATATAATGAAATATTTTAAAATGTAATTTAGTCCTGTAATGAAAAGCTTAATTTTTAGCATCATTGATCTACTCTTCAGTATCACTGTGACAATCAGCGGCTGGAGTGCCCGCTTGAGCCACTGGGGGGCACTCCTTCTCTAGTTTTCATTACTACTTATGGTTTCATTTGGACTGATTATGCTTTATGTCTTTCACCTGGTTTTGATTATGCTTGTTAGCTTCTATGATTTAAGCCTTGGTTTTCCTTTGTGTCTTTGCTCAGTATTGTATGTGTCTGACTGCATTACCTAGCGTTTTCCCAGTTCCTTAGTGTTTCCTAGTTTCTCAGTTCCTGGACTCCCTGCCTGTATCTGGTCTTCCCGTTTGCCTTGCCCCTGTATTGTACTTCTGCTGTATTGGACTGCTTACCTGGACTCTGACCCTCTGCCTGTGTACTCGTTGTGTTATCTGGATCTTCCTCTCATTAAAGCCTGCATTTGGATCACCACTGTCTGCGTCCTCGAGCAGTTCATGACAATCACATGATCCTTCAGAAATCTTTCTTTGTGGTGCTCAAGAATGATGATCAGTTATGTTTGGTGCGCAGCTATGTCAGTTTGGCAATACCATGATCTCCCGTTGAACTACAGGAACTCTTCAACACTGAGAGTCAGACATTATTCTTAAAATGCTTTAATGCTCCATTGGCTTTTGGCTTGCTTTGGTTGGGGACATAAAATTTAATTTAATAATCAACAATATTATTGATCTGCCTGCATTGACACCATTAAATGAGATGGCACGATGACATTTTCGGCATTCACGGCATTATTTTCCTGTTATCTCTGTAAAGCTGCTTTGAAACAATCTGTGTTGTAAAAAGCGCTATATAAATAAGGGTGACTTGACTTATTGACTAACTGGTGGGGTTTTTTATTTGATCGCTACATGCAGGTTTAACTGTATTTGGGGCTCAGAGAGTGTTCATTTTTAACGCTGAATAAAATATTTTTCAGTTCTGTGTGTGGTACACAAAAAATCACAGCCACCTGTGCATAACCTCGTCTCAGATGTGTGTTTCTACCTGAAGGCCACCCTGTCGTTACTCTTTCTCAGGTCGACCAGCTGCAGGATGTCGTCCCGGGAGCAGCTGAGCAACTGCCTGTGGTTAGGGCAGAGGTCCAATGACGTCCCTATGCCCTGAAGAGGCACTTCCTGCGTGCAGGTCGCTGCCCTACGGAATACAGACATGGATTCATTTACCAGATTTCATTATATTTTAGTGCAACTTAAATTAAACCCAGTAAACATAACAATTACATTTTTTTTTTATTAAATAAGTTTACATACCACTTGCAGAATATGCAAGATGTTAATAATGTAAACAAAATAAGAGGTATCATAAAAATGGCATGTGGCATTTTTTTGAATACTGTCCTGAACAAGCTGTTTCACAAAACAGATGTTAACATCTAAGATCTAACACACAAGGCAAAATAATAACTTAATATTCACAAATAAATTATTTTAAAAGTGTACATACCCTTGACAAGTAACCCCAATCATCCAATTCAAAAAGTAATACATATTCTGCAAGGGTTATGCAAACTTAAGGGTAGAACTGTACTTTTATTTATTTTATTTGATTATTTCTGGCATTACTATTTGCTGTTTAACATGTTAAAAGTAATTCATTTAATTCGAGCAGCATTAATGTCTTCAATTAAAAGTTGTTATATTTTTAATGTTCTGTAAGAGGCAGCCACTTTTTTATAGGGCTGTAAAAACAGCTCAATAATTTCTGTGATTTCTATTTGCTTTTTAACACGTTAAAAAACGTCTCGGTTAGTTATGTGACCCTCGTTCCCTGAAGAAAGGAACGGACGCTTTACGTCAGAACGAAACTGACGAATTGGGACCTCGTCTGAGAGCCCAATAACCTTTGAGTGTAAACGAAACGAGGCGTGCAAGATGTGCATCACGCACCCTGCCCTGCTGGTATAAAAATATGGAAGCGCGAGCAAACGCACATTCAGGTTTTCACTGAGGAGCCGAGCTGGTGACCTGGCCGCTCAGCGGTGGTGCAGCAAAAAAACGGGACATGACATCTCCTTTCGCTCCTTCAGGGAACAAGAGTTACACACGTAACTGAGAAGTTCCCTTTCAGTCAGTTACATTCGACGTTACGCCAGAACAGAAATTACGAATTGGGATCCCTACCAAAGCGCCACCATTGCTGCCCCTTTCATTATAAAAAAATATATATCTATTGCAAAAGAAAAGGCAATGCTTTAACAAAATGAATACAACATCTATTTGCAGCATTTTTGTGTTTTATATACATGAGATAGGAGTAGGACACGATAAGCAAAAACAAAGATACAAATTATATACACAGTGCTTTAATTTCAGGAAGGTCTACTAATATTACTGTTCAGGGAAGTAATACGGCCTAAAAATAAATCTAATAAAGTAATCAAATGTAAAATAACACTGCATAGTTGATCATTCTTTTACGATAGATTCATTCTTATTAAAACTGTTTGTAAGTGAAACTCCAAGTAGGTAATTTTTACATATTTTTGTGTATATTTGATCGTTTAGACGCGCACCACGAAACCCAAAGTATAATTTGCTTGTCTCGTTGCAGTCCGTTTCGGAGCGCGCGCCGCATGGGAACGGAGTCTCTTGCACAGACTTTTGTGCTATTAAAAGCTCTTTTTATTTTCAAACACGTCCTGCAATTTAACAACATAGAGACTGAATTTTACAACAATCACTTATTGTGCTGATACTGACGTATGGGAGAAATTACAGTGCACTGCTGTGAAAGGTAGGAAGTTGCGCTAGACAGAATGCGACTCTAGTTTTTAATGGTTTTACCTCAAATATCTTCTTTTTATAATCATTGGAAGCCAAAATCTAAATCTAAAATAAAATTTGATTAATTTCACAGATCTAAAGTGTAACCACTAACCATACGTTTGAATGCTTAGTTCGGTCCTCCATCGTCACTCATTAAGCAGAAGGCTGTCGTGTGGCGATATTTATCTCTCTCTTCTGAACTACGAATAGCAAAAATGCATCACAGACAAATTGTTTAATATTATTGATATTATATATAGAACTGGCTGGCGAGACCAAATGTGCAAGATAACGTCTTTTTAGCAATAATACATAGTAAGTGTATTCATTTCTCCAGTACCGACAGCAGAACCGATAACGTCCAAGCTTATCGATACAACAGTCTTTCATAATTCAGCACCGGGTTTCCGTACACATCCCTACTAGGGGTAGGTCACCTAAGTCCTCCACGTCCCGTTCAGAGACCACACGTGGAGGTTCTTGAGGTCTGGACGCGGTATTTGTATTTAGTGCCATAGGGTGCCCCGTCTCTGAGAAAGCAGGTCCATCCTCAGAGGAATGCATCAGGGAGCGGCTGTTGCGAGGAGCATTAGTTCTGGGAATCAGGTCCGGTTGGGCCAGCAGGTCGCAGACAGGAATACCTGCTCTTCATCCTCCCTGACTTTGCACAATGTCTGTGTGAGTAGCCTCACTGGGGGAATCGCATACTTGAGTAGGCCCCGGGGCCAGCTGTGTGCTGAGGGTTCCCTCGGTCAGGGAGTAAAACAACTGGCAGTGGGAAGTGTCTGGAGAGGCAAACAGGTCTACCTTTGTAGGAACAGTACGTGCTTGCCTAGAAGCAGCTGTTTGAAGCGGCCCAGCGCAAGCCGTACTGCTAGCAACTCGAGGCAGTTGATGTGCCAATGCAGTACGTTGAACGGTCTGTGTTGAGGGAAAATCGAGGGGAAATGAAAGTACGAGTTTTTCAAGTTGATTGCTGCAAACCAATCTCTGGGATGAATGCATTAGAAAATGCGTTTCTATGTAAGACATTTTGAACGGGAGCTTGAGAAGGGCCCAATTCAAAACTCGCAGGTCCAAGATTGGCCGTAACCCACTCCCATTCATGGATACAATGAAGTAGGGGCTGTAGATCCCTGACTTCATATTGGCTGGAGGGACCGGCTCTATCGCATCCTTCTCTAGAAGGTCTGCAATTTCTGCCCGTAAGACAGGAGCATTCCTGTTCAGCACAGAGGTGAAGTGAATGCCCCTAAACTTGGGGGGACGCCGGCAAACTGACTTAAATGAGCCAGAAAGACGGGCTGGAGAGCACTAGACAGGCTCCAAGAGACCGTACAAGTGGGACCAGAGGGGCAGGATCAGCTGCTCGGCCCCGAAGCAAAAAGCTGAATGTGCGATTGCACACGCTTCCATATTTATACCCGCGGAGTGGGGTGCGCGATGTAAATCTTGCACGCCAATGGGCATTGGCTTATTTAGTTTAGTACACTCGAAGGTGATTGGACACACAGACAAGATACCAATTTGTCGGTTCCATTCTGACGTAACATTGAACGTGACTGACTGAAAGGGAACGCAATTAATGCAGCATGCAGCTTTTTTTTTTTTTTTTTTTTTTATTCAATTCAATTCAATTCATAAAGTAACTCATTTATTTTCACTTACTCATTTTAATCAGCACAAAAACATGGCATTTGTGTCTTTTAAAAAACACCACAGTGTTTCCTGTATGGGAAAAGTGCCACTAGTTGTCATTATTGCCATCTGGCCTCATATTATTTGCGTATTGCATATTAGGACAGATCAAGCACCATGATGCCTGAAGGCGCATCTGAAAGTCTGAAATCTGTCAACTGCGAGTTTAAGCAAACTGATGTCATGATAGTTTCTCATTACACTATGAATGATGGACTTAATAAGACAAGAAAGGCAACTGCAGATGTGCAGCCCGAGGTCATAGTCTGCTCTTTCCTTTTATATTCTAACCAATTATCATTTGAACAAGGATAAGGAGAAAGATTTGGAATCTCAAGGCCTTTAACATATAAGACATCTGGGGTGTCGCCCTGTAAACCATAGAAGCCTCGTCTCTCTGAGCGTTGCACAAGACAATGTTAATAGCAGAGACAGGCATTAGTGTTTATTGCCTCTTAAAGCGGCATGCTAACAAGAGATGTTTAGTGAACACGTCTGTCATTAAATTGACACTTGAAAGTAACTCTTCTCTCCATAAGATTAAAAAAGGGTCAAAGCATTGCATGGAGAAAAACGCAAATGTCATAATATTGCACAAATCCTATTACAACAAGATGAGAGGAGAAACAATTATGTGGGCTGACAGTTGCTAGGAGACAAGCGAGCCGTCGGCTCCTTGGCAGCTGAGAGCTGTGGTTGCTGGGAGTGAATGAGAGATGTCAAGGACTGAGACATGGTGTAAATAATGGATCCTTTTCTACCTCTGTGGCGTCATCTATATTTGTAAGTTTCGTGAATGACGCTCGCCGTGAGGCTTTGTGAGAGCACAACTTTGCTGGACTGACATCCTTGGTGCTATTATTTCTCTTATCTCTTATCCAATCCGAGCAATCGAAACCCACCGAGATGCTGAATAACGAGGGTTATGCAACAAACGCTCTGTATTATTATTACAGGGTTGCTTCGACCGCTACAAGGTGATTTTCAAAGCAGCCTTATTTAAGAAAACCCGACCAGCTCCAGTGTAACAGACGATTTATGCAACAACATTAATATTTAGTAGCGAATGATGTAATCTGTTGTTACGGCATCACTGTAATGAATCAAAGACACCTGTTTGCTGTTGTTGTTTAAGTCAAGACACAACAAGGGTCAGATTTTAAATGATAGATATCGCCTTACCCAGTTGAATAATCACAGTACATTAAGACAATTTTTAAGTGTTACGCATTTTCTGAAATGTTATGTTTAAAATGCACTAATTTGCATACTTTTCCAGAACAAATATCTGAATATTGCGTAAAGCCAGTTTCAAAATTCTAGTTTCATCTTATTGACATTTCAGAGGGATTTGGGATACTTCATAAATCATGAAATTGTGTACACAGCCAGAAAAAAATAATTCTCAGTGTTTTTAGGAATAATGTATAACCAGGCGAATGATACATGAAGAAACCCCGCTTCAAAAACCTTCGGAATATGGATATGAATAAAACTGGAAAGTCTGGTGTAAGTGAGTTTTGGCTCAGTGCAGGAGAAAAAAAAACTTTTAGTAAACCTTAAAGAAACGTTTTGTAATAGAAATATACAGATGCAATTGATTACGCGTAGTGAAATGAACACTTAAATATGTAAATCTTTTCTTTCCACTTGTCTGACAATGACAAAATGGAAGCAAAATAGCCCAAAATAACCAGTGCATGAAAAAACATTAGTTTTGAGTTACTTCCACAACGGTAGCTCTATTCTTGGCTTCCATGTGTTTTTGTCATTCAGAGTAATATTTGTTGTTGTGGACAAGTTCGTCTCCTGTCATGTTTTGTATGTAATGTCTATGTTATGACTAGACGTCACGTCACTTTCAGAGTAGACCATTGATTATAATGAGCAATGTGGTTTTGTCATGTTGAGTCACAAAGTGCTGCTCGATTGCAGTGTTGAAGTGCTTTTTGAGTCACACTATTATGGCGTTATGAGAAAGGGAGAGTGTATTTGTCACCAAGCATGCCTGTGCACAAATTTGTGCGTGAAATCTGCGTACGAAAATTTTCACGAATAAATCATGATTTACAAAAAACAAAAATGTATTCTAAATATAAGTATATAACTGAAAACACATGTGCGCAAAAAAACCCTTTTATATTATAATATATTATATTATTTACAAAGATTCGTTAAGGTTCTCGATTCTAATTGGCTGAGAGCCTTTTCCAGCCATCTTTCACAGCGAGTGTCATGGTGGACGAGCAAACCACCATCATTTTACAAATACTACTGCTCTTGTGTCACAGAATGTAGTTTTAAGAGTTTTTATGCGATAAATACGTTATTTAGACCTCAGATATGCAATGCATTTGTAAGTTGCGCCTTATTGTTTACAACCTTGTTTCGTCCTTTCAATATAAAAGTCTTTGCTGCCATCTAACGGTGTAATAATGAACCATTCACTGAAGTCAAATCACAATCACTACAGACCCTTTCTCATTAACAAATACGACATGCTATTTATATAAAATATTATTTATTGAAAAATAATATTTAAATAAACAATATTAGCCATTATAAAAGTACAAGAAGTTTGAACAATAGGAAATAAACATAAGCAAATAGTTCAATCAAAAGGGCAGCGCTAGTTATAGTGCAGGATTTAAGTTTAATGTAAATATAGAGTTATGAAACTTAACTTTGCCCTTGGCCAAATTGACTTGCTCTGGAACAAGTAATAGATTAATAAGACCAAAAATTGCCCGTTTGATATACACTAAATCAATAATACTGTATGTCATGTTTAAACACTATCTACATAAGAGCCAGAGGCAAATTCCCGAAAGACTGGCCGAGATGAAGCTGTTCTCTGCGGGTACATGAGTGTTGAGAGGGCGCTGACGGCCTGGAGCTCACATATCTGAAAACGTCTAAACAAATTGTCTATATGTTTATATCTCTGTCATGGGAAATCCCCTTAACTGTTAAAAGGACGAAAATGAATACATCGGTTTCCTCAGTGGACATTCAAATAGATTCTGTGATTATAAATAAAAGATTGACCTGAATATTATCAGATATGATGCAGATAAACGATCTCTCTTCATAATACTCTACTCTACATAATACAATAAGCTTCAATAAAGCAACTCAACGTTCTTTCGTTACTAGTTACTAGTTCGTTACTCTAAAGTGACGTTTTAGAAATGGTAACGAGAGGCTTGGGCTCAACTGTCAAACTGTCAACTTGAGATTTAAATCTATGGTGGAAGGAGGTAGTTTGGCACAAAAGAGGGTTTTTAAAAGAGACACTCTGTGTTTGTTTATTATTTATTTACACACTTGTGCCGTCAAACTGTTGTACAAACGCAATATCACACTCGTAGCCGTTGCTTTACGGCTGTGAAGCAAACGTTCTTCACGACACAATCACAGTCATTCAGAAAATATCTAAGTTTTACAGTGGGAGTGGGATTTTGGATCAATGAGATTTCATAATGAACTATCAAGCAGGGTGCAACTGAAAAGGCGACTGTGGCCGGTTAGGGTATGGTGCAACTTTCTTTATTAAAAGAAAATTATTATTCCAAAAAGTACACTGAACTTTTAATAGTTTACTTGTAATAATTAATTTCAAACTGTGGTTGATGCAAAAAAAAAATTGGACTTGGAAAAATTATTTAAAAAGAGATTCCTTAAAAACCTGCACTCTTTTGTGTTAAAATAAATGAAATCTTACAAAAACAGGTCAAGTTCACAAATTTGTCTCCAATCAATCAATCAATCAATCAATCAATCAATCAATCGTCTGTCCATCCATCCATAATTTTAATTTAGAGGGTTGAATAATTTTGAATAATAAAACTTTACATTCTCAGAATCACTCAAATGTGTATTAATAAACTTTCAATAATAATTTACTGAAGCCTTTGTTGAATTGTTTTCATAATATGTTGTTCTCAGCAGCAGAATGTCTTTCAGGTCAAGGTGGTTGAATAATTTTGATTGCAAGTGCATATATATTACAGTTTAAAAAGATTTTTTGCATAATAAAAATGTGAGATTTGTTTGCATCACAGTATGAAAACTGGGGAGGACAATCTGCTTACTTATTACTTGTCATGTAAAAAATGTAAACCATCAAAAAATCTTAAACCAACAAACAGGTTTAATTTTCCTTAAACCAAATACAGTTTCTTATGATTTTGAACTGATATATGAACTGAACATATTCCTAGAAGGTTTTGTGAGACTGAAGGGAGATTGGGAGCATTGAAGGGATAGTCCACCCAAAAAAAATTGATTATCTCACAATTCTAATATTTGGAACTTTTTAAATGATAAACCATCTAAATGTCGAACACATTCACCAGAGGGTTTACGAGTTTCCACTTGACGTAACGGTGTTGTGTAAGTGTTGTGAAGCTGATAAGTGACAGCCCGCTACACTTCCGCATCACTTATTGTGCAAGCCTCACAATGCGCTTACGTTTACACCAAGTGTAAACTCCACCATCTTGTGAACATGGCCTATAATGCTTTATACTAAATAAGTTAAAAACATTAGTAGGCCTACCTATGATTTGGCTTCAGCAGACATTGATTCATGTCATGTTGGCTGTATGTGCTTTTAGGAGCATGAACATTTGGGAACCCATTCATTTGTACTATATGGACTCACAAAGATGGATTATTTTTCTAAAAAATCTTCTTTTGTGTTCATCTGAAGAAAGAATGTCATATGGATCTGGGATGGCATGGTGGGATTTTCGTACGGACCATCCCTTTAAAGGACTATCATGTTTTTTGACTGAACTAAAAACATCAAAGGATTTATCCTAAAGAGGAAATCACATCTGGAAAATGAACTCCATGCAGATCAGCACGAATGCCTTTGAGCATCACCCGTCAACACGTGTGGAAGACGTTTCTGTCCGAACGACTGGGCCAGTGGAGAAACCAATCTCACGCATTACCGCCACAGCGTTAACAAGCCGTCTCTCGCCAGCGGTGACAACACACACACACCGGAGGCGACACTCTTTTAGGTCATCGTCCTAGCCTGACATGTGGTGACGGACAGCGCGCAGCGCCAGTCCGAGCACTGCCAGCTGAGTTCATCATTCACGTTTAATTGCACCAGCTGTACTCGAGTCAGTCCTGGAGACCTGGACGGTTGCTGTGAAAAGCACTATAGTGATCAACACATTTATGATGTGTAGGTTTTTACATTGCTACAAAGCCATCAAACCACCGCTTGTTTAACAAATCCAACAATACATTTCAAAGGCTATTGCTCTCGGACCGGAAAAAATGTTAATAGCTGGTCTGTGTACACAAGCAGACTCAGACCCTCTTTGCACATGGCATCAATATCCGTCTCAGGTGATCTGATAACAAGTGCTTATGACAGAATAATAACAAGTGATAACAGTGTTTACACCACAGATGCAGTCGTCACATGCTTTACCTCCAAATGGACACTACCAGTCAAACAGTTTTGGTTCGGTAAGATTTGTTATGTTTTTAAAAGAAGTCTCTTCTGCTCAACAAGGCTGCATTTATTTGATTAAAAATACAGAAAAAATTACAATTTACAATTTAAATCAGCTGTTTTTTTATGTGAATATAGAGTAAAGTGTAATTTATTCCTGTGAGCAAAGCTGAATTTTCAGCATCATTACTCCAGTCTTCAGTGTCACATGATCCTTCAGAAATCATTATAATATGATGCTTGAGAACCATTTCTCATTATTATCAATGTTGAAAACATTTACATTTTTATTCCAGGATTCTTTGATGAATAGAAAGTTCAAAAGAACAGCATTTATATGAAATAGAGAGCTTTTGTAACATTAAACACTACCGGTCAAAACTTTGGGGTCAGTAAGAATTTTTATTGTATTTTTGGGGGGGAAGAAATAAAAGAAATCAATACTTTTATTCATCAAGGACGAATTAAATTGATCAAAAGGGACAGTAAAGACATTTCTAATCTTACAAAAGATTCTATTTCAAATAAATGCTGTTCTTTTTAACTTTCTATTCATCAAAATATACTGAAAAAGTGTTTACACAACTGGTTTCAACATTGATTATAATAATGAATGTTTTTTGAGCAGCAAATTGAGAAGGATCATGTGACACTGAAGACTGGAGTAATGATGCTGAAAATTCAGCTTTGATCACAGGAATAAATTACACTTTAAAATAAATTAAAATAGAAAACAGCTATTTTAAATTGTCCTAATATTACTGTTTTTTTTTTTGTTTTTTTTTTTTATAAAAATAAATGCATTTATTTATGGAAGATGGGTAGGTCATTGTGAATTTTTCGCAACATTTTGACTTTTTTTCTTGCAATTGTGAGTTTATATCTCACAATTCTGACTTTTTTTTCTCAGAATCTCGAGTTTAAACCTTCCAAATGAAAACATAAATGTGATGCGATCTGGGAAAACCCGTCGGATGTCGCGCTGGCACGTTTTCAGTAAGGTCTAAAAATAGATTGAATGTCAGTTTTTTGTCAAAATTGGGTTTTCATTAAATTATTATTCTATAACATCTTTTCTATCATCTCTGAATATATATTAGGAAAATTTGCAAGTTTAGTGCAGAAAAAATGGCGATTTATAGTGGCAAGCTGAAAAGACTGTGTCTTTCTCTTTGAACACTAACGGTGGAGCGGAGGTGCAAAAAAAAAAAAAAAAAAAATCGTGCACAGCTCTCCTTCTCCACTACAAATACAGTTCACCTATCAAAATAAACCACATACCAGAATAAAGTTCCCGCCAGTCCTGTGTAAACTACAACGGCACGCAAGTTTATTTTATTTATTTATTTTTATCCAACGTTATTGTGTGATGCGGAGCAGAGCACAAGAGAACAACGGAGTCTGAAGTAGCTGCTCGCTTAAAAGATCTTGCTTGCCTCAATCGTCCAATTTCAAAACGGTTTTCACAGGATGAATTTTGAGTTCATAAGTTTTCGAATGATACCTAATCTATGTTCATTACTAAAATATGTAATGTGAAAAAAAGGCAATAAAAACAAGAGCGCCAGTCGTCCCGCTAGCAGGACGTGGCCGTTAATTAAATCTGTTTTTCTCAAAATTCCGTTCCTGAAAATCATAGCGATCAGCCGACTTCAGACAACCATAACTTTTGTTACAGACAAACGATAAAAGAAATAAAAACAGATTTGGAAAGGGCTTGAAAACAGCTTTAATATGGTATCAAAACCTGTAATATTTCAAATTTTACCATGTGGTGGGTTTTCCCAGATCGCATCACAAATATAGTCCTAACCACATCCCTAGCCCTAAACCTAACCCTACCCATAACATTTCCCTAAAACCAGAGGGAAATGATAGTGAATAACACTGATGTAGAAGCACATAACCCTGGTAAGTTGACATTAAATGTAAACTTGTCCCTCAAATCTGATTGGTTGATTGGAATGTTGTTCCAGGAGCATGTTCTACTTGGTGAAACCACGTTCTCCATTGCCATGTACACATGCTGTCCGTTTAAAAAGCCATGTAGAGTGAACAAAGCCTTAGACAGCAAAAGCCCCAATTTTAACCACACTTTATACCAATAGTCAAAGTCTGGCTATGTCAGACTAAACTGATATTAACATTTCATCATAAGCATGTATTAAGATCATTTTTTATGTTGTTAAAAAGATGTGTAGGTAATGGGTGGTGTTGTAATTGCCCTGTTCTTACCTGCTGTCCCAAAACCGTATTTTTCTGTCATAATGGCTACTGATGATAAGGTACTCGGAGCACACAACATCACTGCAGAAAGACAAAACCTCAATGGTTTGTATGCCTGTGAGTGGTACAGAGAAAATCATGAAATTAGTAACTGATCTGTGGTAATATGTTGAGCAATGTATTGCAGACAGATGCGAAAAGTCTCATTGTTAATGCATGAGTGATTTGTTGTATATCTTTACATACACGCTGCTCGCTGGAGGTCCCATATCTTGACGGTCCTGTCCGCACTGCCGGTGACCACCTGCCTCTGACTGTATTTAAATTTGGCTGCTGTCACTTTACGAGAATGACCCGTCAATGTAACCTACAACAACAGCAAAGCACTTATTAATGAGAGGTTGAATCTCCATGACATATTCCGGGCCAAACTAAAATAAGACATTTTTATTGCATTAACAAAATGACTATTTCTAGGATTTTTTATATATATATATTTCATGACAATTGAATTATTTATATTGTGATTAGAATGATTTGTGAAAGATAATGTGACACTGAAGTAATTGGAATGAATTACAATTTATACTTTTTTTACAATTTTATCTGGATGCTAAGAAAATAACAGCATTTTCTTAAAGGATATTACGTTTCTCATTGCTCTATCAAGACTCCAGATGTTGTGTTTCTTAAAATTTGTGAAACTAAAAACATAACATTAACAAAACATTATTAAGGTCACATATCTGACCCAGTTCTTAATGTTTCATTTGTCCTCTTTATTGTCTCACTTTCTGTCAGGCTAGTACATTTTCAGACACAGTTTTTATAGGACATATGGGTCATTCCTGTTATGCAGTACCTTTTGAACTTTGTACCTTATAAAAAATATATAATTTAAGTAAATATTTCTATATACGGTAAGTGCATATCAGAATCCCAGGCACCTTTAAAAAAAAATGTACCTCTATGATCACATAATTGTTATATTTCCTTCAAAGAACGAATACGATTTCCACCTTGAAAAATTGCGAGATTAGGCTAATATTTTATACAATATGTTAAGACATATATATGGGCCAATAAAAAGTCTAAGAATGACACACATCTGGACTGTTTGCCTCAAAAATCATGAGAGAAGCCGATTCCTCCCCATAAAACTCTCCCATGCCCGCCTCACTGTCATGTTCAACACAAAGCAATCCGCGCAGGCACAGCAACACACATCTTTAAAATGGTTCATCCTGTTCTGTCTCATCTGATGATGCCCTGGAGTAATTCAGAGAGACAGACTAACCCACGGGAGGTTTGGGTGGGTATGAGGTGGGAAGCTCTGTTACCTTGGGAACGCTGTCCTCCAGCCTCCAAAATAGCGCTGACTTGTCATATGACGCAGCTAAAATCCGAGTGCCCTGATGGAAAAGCACAGTGACACATCCCACAATGCATTAGCACAGTAACCAACCACAGCATACTCAACTCAACAGCCTTACAGGAACAGTATCCTTATATTGCTGACCAAGATCCTTCGAGGGCTCTTATAGTGCTAACAGCTCATTGGTACGTGCTAATTAACAATGACTCTTCAGATCATCTAAAGCAGAGGTTTTAATCTTAAGAGCCGCTGATTGGTTCTTTCAAGCCGGAAGCTGGAAGCGCATCCAATCGAATTGTCTTTCCTATATGCAACCTTATTTATGAGAATGTTGTTGTCCCTCCTTCTCCCCAGCTCCACCTGTCTGGATGTGTTACAGGATCTCCTCACGTTACGCTGCTCCAGCATGCGACCTAATCCCTGTACTTCTGAGCATGTTTCAGCAGTAAGCCTTCGCTCATGCCAGAAGCAGTGTAGCAGACCTAGTGTGCCAAGACCTATCCTACCTACACTCTAATCGAATTACAAAATGCTAATAAAATCTATTTTGAGAGTCGTTTTGACTTAAATATGACTAACGCTATAATTTACATTTTCACTTTCAATCTCTCTTATTCTGCTTTCTAAAGACTAATTTGAAAACATTCAAATGAATTGACCGCTCGCAAAGACCCGCCCACCCTTAGTTACTGTCGCTATGTCCGACAAGCTACGCCGCTCTCACACACACACTGTTCTCACGCAGTGAAAAACACATCGCGGAGCAGAGAGGACACTGACAACACGCTGACAGACAGGACAGACCAGGTTACTTTTCGGTTACGTTTTATGTTAAACAAAGTCTCACCTTTCAAATTTGGTCATTTTTTTAAAGAAATGTAAACAATATATACCGTTTTGTGGCTCTTTAATGTGTCTGTCAGAACGCTGTAGAGCATCAGTTAAATCTGCTCGTGAACCGATCATCTCTTCCTTCTAGTTCATTTATAGCATCAAATAAACATGAATGTACATCAGAAGGAGTGTTGTTTTAACTGTGGAAAGGCATCAGTACACTCCGCTTCTCAAGTTCAAATCCTCCCATGTTAATCTACTAACTCTCCTGACTGCTTTGTCGGACAAAATGGCGGATTCGGCTGATGGCGGATTATGATTGGTCAGATCGCCTGTCAATCAAACTCCCTGCGAAGGGTCAAATGTGATTTTTTTTTTCTATTAACAGTTATTACATTAAGAAATCATAATCATATCTGAATATGGAAAATAAAATAGTTAATAATTGTGTTTTCTTGTAGCTTCCTATGAAGTTTTAATAAAATGGGGTGTGCGGGGTGAATAGGGTGAATTCAATTAACAGTTGCACTACTTTTGTGCATGATATAGCAGAGCAAAACGCTGCATCATATCACAAACTACTTGCAATCAGGTTAAACCAGGCACTAATTTGTGTGGTCAGTACTTTTTTTTTTACTACAGTAAAAAATTGATATAGTCGATTACAGATGTTCAGTTTAGGTCTGCTCTTATTGAGTCAAAGTTTTCACTTGATTTGTGTGTTTCATACAGGGTTCATACATCCACTCTAGAAAGTGTTATCTTTGTCAAGTGTCTACGCTATTTTTCTCCAAAAGTTAAGACTAAAAAAAAATTTCTTTGTATTCTTTTAAACTAAAGTTGCGGATATCACATAAACCTTCTCACACAAGCGCTCCTCAATGTGGGTGTTTTTTCAGTATTTTGATGTTTTTGCAGTATTTTGATGTTTTTTTTATTGTTGTTCCTGCTCTGTCTCTTGAGTTTAGTAACAACAGCCCCGGCAAGTGTTGCCACCTTGTGGAACAACTGATTAGTGCAAAATAGATTAAATGCGCATGTGCGACCTTCTGGTGACGAAACTCTGTGTATAATTCATTTAAACAAAATTATGTGTGTGTGTGTGTGTGTTTTGTACCGTAGGGTCGAACTCAATGCTGGTGATGCCCTCATTACTTCCATCTAACGTCCCTCTGTTCTGAAGAGTCCCTGTGTAAACAAAACACTGCACTATTTTACATCAAGCCTGGGAATATTCACTAAATCCTGTTGTGTGTCTATTGACTGCATAATAGAGCTCATGACATGAGATCATGGTTTATCTACACACAGCGATGCTTGCCCATGCTAAACGTGCTGACATGATGGTGGGGTGTTTGCCACGGCTTTTCTCTGTGGTTGCTAAAGTGCTTGGAGTGGTTTTTATTGTGTTGCATTATGATATTCTGGTAAAAAAAAAAAGTGATTTTCTTACTCATGGTTTTAGTATTTATTTAATTTTTTTCAAATATCTACAAATCTAAAAAATAACCTTAATTCAAATGCACAAAAAAAAATCCTAACGCATTGGCAGATATTTGTTCTTGTTTTAAGAACAAATCTCACTTAATTTTGATACATTTCTCAGAAAACAAGACTTCTTATCTTGTAGTCTCAAGTTAGTGTATGTTTAGATATTGTGCTGACACCTGCTGGTGGCCACAGGCAGTCACATGTACTGACTAAACCATTTAGTATCACTTGACGTGATTCTTTATTATCTATCTGAACTGTATATGTCTATAGTCTATATGACTAAAGCTGACAATGAAACCGATCAGTTTTGTGATGTACCTGCTTCAATGTCCCACAGTTTGATGACTCGGTCAGTCCCTCCTGTAGCCAACAGGTTTGAACTGGTACTGAACCGCACAGCGTTGATTCCCAGCTCGTGAGCATCCTGAAAACACAAAACATACATTCATTTCTAATTCTTTACATTCACATGTATGTACTAGACATTTACATGTATTAATCATTTTTTTTAATACAGAGCAACATTGCAGTTAGGTATACATTTAATCAGTTCATGCATTGAGTGTTGTTATTTTTTAAACACTCCTAGCAAATTCCCAAAACTGCCTAGCAACCAAGTAACCACCCAGAATCCCCTACCCTGTCATGCAATCGAACCCATGACCTTGGCGTTGAGAGCACTGTATTATTCTTTTGAGCTACCACAACACCTTTTATGCTGCTTACTTCTATTACATTTAAAATAACTGTTTTCTATATCAATTAATTTTTAATGTAATTTATTCCTGTGATCAAAGCTGTATTTTCAGCACCATTACTCCAGTCTTCAGTGTCACATGATCCTTCAGAGATCATTATAATATGATTATTAGCTGTTCAAGAAACATTTGTTGAAATAGTTGTGCTGCTTAATATTTTTGTAGAAACTGTGATACACTACCATTCAAAAAGTTTGGGGTAAATAAAATAAAACAAATAAAAATAATACTTTTCTTCAGCAAGGATGCATTAAATTGCTCATAATTGACAGTAATGACATTTATAATGTTACAAAACATTTTTATTTTAAATAAATGCAGTTCTTTTTACCTTTCAATTCATCAAAGAATCCTGAAAAATATGGTCACAATGTCCACAAACATATTAAGCAGCAGAAATATTGATAATAAAAATAACCATTATTAATAATTTAACTGCAATAATAATTGAGCAGCAAATCCCGGTATTAGAGTGATTTTCTGAAGGATCATGTGACACAGTAATGACAGGAATAATTTAATAAATATATATATTTAAAATATTCAAATAGAAAACACTAATTTTAAATGTTATAATATTTCACAATAGTACTGTTTTTTTCTGTATTTTTGATCAAATAAATGCAGCCTTCGTGAGCATAAGAGACTTCTTTCAAAAACATTACAATTCCAAAAAACAAACCAAAAAATGATCAGAGCTGCTGTCAGAAGCTTTATCTCTCCTGCTTATTAATGCTGCAGGAAAAGGATTCCAGTATGCATATAACATGGTGTTTACATGGCACCTCAAGGTATAATCTTGTTGTTAAAAAAAACGTTCTTTTAACATGGTACAAGTCCAAAAACCAAGGTACAACTATGGTACTTTTTGTTTTACAGTAGGTATGCATCCCCATGCGTCTGATTTGAAGGAACTTCACTACTTCACTAATAACAATAGCTGTCATGCTCAATGTTAAATCCATACACTCACTTACAGAATGTGAAACTGAAGAAGGGGAAAGAAACGTTGCTAAGGTGTGAAAATGATAACAAGCAGTGTATTACTTTACACTCAAGGGGAACTTAAAACAGCGGGCGATAAGCACTGCAATATTTTGCCATCAAGAATACAGCGATCTGAAGAAATTTCTTGATGAAAAACGATGACGAAATGACAAGAAATAGCATTGACGTGCCAACAACCAAAAGATCAACAGGAAATGCAAATGAGTAATTGTGACATGTCCATTTAAGGAAGTGGAAACTCCCTCTCCATAACACGACTCGGGCTGGTTCCTGCGGTCAGCTGTTCAAATGAGAAGGGGTGTCCTGCACATGACAGAGCTGCAGTGTCCCACAGAAAGACACTGTTTCACAGCGACACACAGACGCTTTGTTCCACAGCCTCGTCATCCACAGACCACCATAGCGGATGTGCTTGTAAAACACCATCCCTTACATGCTATGACCCCTTCAAGAACTACAAGATTAATATATTATAGGCCATTTAAATATCATCACTCCATCTACTAGTCCAACTGCTTATATAAGGTTCCTACTAGTCAACATGTAATATAACAGCACAAAGTATGTGAGAAACATGTTTTGTTGTTGATGATGTTGTAAACAGTAACACGCACCAGTGTATAAATCGCCTTGGTTGGGACTCTGGCAACCAGACAGACTCCTAGTGGAATAAAGAGATCTTCTTCTGACCTGCAGACTGATTTACCTCTGACCTTCCTCCTGGACACACAAACAACAGAACACACATCAATAACACTGATAAATACTACATCGTATATATATATATATATATATATATCACTTATCTGGCCATAACATTCATTTGGAGTTGGTTTCGGGAGTTTGAAAAGCTGGTAAGCACCTTTGAACTATCATTGGTCCGTGGCGATTATGTAATGAGTAATAGGCTCCGCCTTCTTTAAGGTGGAAATCTTCATTTCTCTGTTCAGTCTGTCGAGGTCAGATGCGAGTAAAAGTGAACACTAGAGAGCCGCTTTATGGGAGAAACTGAAAAACTAATTGTAAAAGCAACTAGCAGTTTGTGCATGTTTAATACTCTAAAATTGTATAAAGTTGTGTCGGGAGTCTTTCGGTAACAGGTCTCTTGCTGCAAAGGTATTTCAACCTTTTTTTAACACCTAAGCGAAGAACGAAAAAGAAACTTTGCCTAGTGTATTTAATTACCATAAAGTCACATTAGTGAAACTTCACAAGCAAAAAAAAAAGTCACTTGAAATCTTCGTGGAGAAATCTTTCACAATCGCATGGAGTTCTATTGAAGTTATTAGATTTTAACTGTGAAAAAAGTAATATGCACTTACTTTCTAGTTTAGCAATATCCAGGTCTATATAGAATCTGATGACTTTTATTTCCTATTTTGAGGATTCTGTATTATATTTACCGGTACATATGGAACTGAGAGTACTACACTGTTATTGGCAGTTAAAAGCTTCAAGTTAACTTAGCTATATAAAAACAGTCCATTATGTAGCTTGATACTGGTGTTTGTTATCATATTTTAATGTATTAACATACTCATAAAAAGTAGTTTGTAACGCAAACAGTTTTTACCATTTACTGCACTTTGTCATTCTTCTAGTTATTTACATGCTAATGAATCCAAAGTCTTGCATATTCACAGAAAATAACGTTTTGTGTTGCAAAATAAGGTGGATAGTAACTATTTAATATTAACTAAAGCTGCCTTCACGTGCTATCGTTATTATCTTATGCGAGGCAGAAATTGGACAATGTTGCCCTCCAAGTCGTATTTACAAACTGGGAAACTTGGAGATAACTTTGATACCCAAGTTCCAGAGTTGGGCGGGCCATAAATGTGGAAGAGTATTCGTTTTTTTCTCAAAACTAAATCACCTTGTCTTGTGCATATTTACATATATGAACAATAAAATTTGAAGCATTTATGTTTTATACATAGCAAAAATACCTCTATTTGACCCAAATTCCAGAATTGTTAGCAAGCTTACTATTTAGATAGTGGAGTGAATGTTTATATGGTTGTCAACAAATGGGATGCTACATTTTATTAAAAATTGTATCTTTGGCTTTTCTAAGATTTCCCTAATAAATAAGCAAGAATAACCCTTGTATCTTCCATTATATCTATTATTTCTGACAGCAAAGCTCTTGAAGTTATCGGAAGCACGACTTCAGAAGTGGGAAGTAGGATATTTCCGATAGCATGTGAAGGCAGCATAATTACTGCAAAGCATAATAATAACGTTTCTCATAAAGCAACGTACAGCAGTAATAATAATTTTTTCCCATACAAACAACGGCTATGGAGATAGAATGGATGTGTCACACAAATATTATTGTATTTATTCAATTTTAAATATTTCAGGTTGTTGCCAAGTTGCCAAGAGATGTGATCACATGGTGCAGGTGCCTATGATCAAGATGTATGAACTAGTTTATTCAAATCATATTTATATATATATTTACCATATTTTAAGTTCAGGTTAACTTTCCAAGCATTCATTGTTTGTGTGCTTTTTATGCTACGCATAATTAAATAATGTAAAAAATATGAATATTCAACTATGGGATTTCCTTTTGGCAAAATTGTATTTTATGCATGTTTATTGAGTATTTTTCTGATCTGCATATATATTTTTTTGCATTGATCTATGTGTTCTAGGTGTATATGTTTCTGTGTACCTATCTGAAGCCTTTTGTTTTTACACTAACTTGCTTAGTTTGTCTTCTGACTAATACGTTACTATTAGGATAAGTCTATGGTGACAATGGGATGTCTTTTTTTTTTTTTTTTTTTTTTGGTTGATTCAGTGTACTATTAATGTATTATGTCTTGTATGTTCATTGTATTTGTTATATTTTATGTGGAACTTTTATTGCGGCTTTCTTGGCCAGGGCTCCTTCGCAAAAGAGACTTGTTCTCAAAGGATTTCCCTGGTTAAATAAGGGTTAAATAAAAAATAAAAAATTAAACGTAACATTCCCCAACACTCCCAACTTATGCTATACAGAGATACATCATGTTGCTAAAAACTTAAACTAAAAAAAACTAAAAACTTACTCAAAGAGTCCTCTAATGGAGCTGATGATTCGGGGGGACGTAGCTGAAGCAGACCTGAGGAAACATTTACAATCTGAACAATTTGAAGAACTCTGAGATGGAAGATCAAGAAATGACTGTAATAATAATGCATAAATGCCACTACTGTTACCTGAAAAGTGCTCCATGGGATCTTTTGACTGTCTCTGCAGTTTCACTTTTGGGGGATGATGGTTCGGAGGGTGACACATTTCCAGACTCTCTGGCAGGCGAAAGCAAAACATTGATGAAAACTCACAAATATAAAACAATAATTCATGATGATCCATATGTTACCACTTTATAATGTTGTTTATGCTGCCCACATATGCTGATTAAAGGAATAGTTCATCTAAAAATCACTTACTCACCCTCATGTCATTCCAAACCAACATAACTGTCTTTCTTTTGTGAAACACAAATACATAAACGACAATGCATTCTTTAACACGTCTCCTTTTGTGCTTAACCGAAGAAAAAAGGGTTTTGGATCGACATGAAGTCAGATTTACGCTGCAGTGTCACTTTATACAGTTGTTACTTACTCATTAATATTCACGTTCTTACTGGCAGCCATCTGAAGCTCTTTGTGAATACTGGCCTCTCTGGCTCTAAGAAAGAAGAGGAAATGTGATCAAGAAGGATGTGGTGTTTATGGAAATGGGCAAAACGTGCTCTCAAGATTTAGGAAAAAGGAACATACAAACGAGCTGCCAGCAGAAAAGCCCAGCCGCTGAGAGAATGTGCTCAGTGGACTTTGAAATGTGGCCTTTGTTTAACAAAACATCAATTCATTAACTCCATTAACCATCTCTAATCTAAGCCATTGAATTTTAATAATTAAATAATGTTTCTACTGTTGTATGTCGCTTATTCCTTGCTGGCATATGTTGCGTACAGTACAATGACCTCAAAACTTGTTTGGACACTTTTAAGAACGTAGTGCTTTTAGCTCCCACATTGTATAGGCCTGGTTTCGCAGACAATTATTGCAACATTATTGGTTTGCATTTTGAGACAAAGTAATGGCATTGACATATTTTAAGATATTACAGTGCAAGTTGCTTTCAGTTAAGACAGATCAAACATGAATTTTAGTCTGGGACTAAAACAAAGACAAAGACAAAAACAAAACAAAGACAAAGTCACTGAAGTCTCCATCTTATGCTATTTTGTATTTAACATTTCATGTAGTGTGAGTGTAAAAGTTCTAAAGTTGTAAAAGATCAAAGTGCACAATAAAAGGAGTTATTGATTTGTTAGAAGACGCTGAGGACTCTGGCTGGAATTGATATGGTAAAATTGGCACAATCGTTTCTGTTATCACTGTGTCTAATCCCTGAGGTAGGTAGGTTAACTTTATTGTCCTCAAGGGGACATTTTGCTTGGGTACAGTGCAGAGTTGCTTCATAACAAACATCACAAAAAACATCACAAAACACATCGACAGAACCTGAGAAGCATCGACATATTGTACATAAAAAAAAAAAAGTACACAGAAGAAAAACGGACATTGTTGACAACACATTTCCATGGTTTAAAGTGCAAGTGCTAAAGTGCTAGTGTGGTTGTTACACATTGCTCCATTGACACAGTTTTTTGTGATTGGTCTACTCTGCCTGTGATTGGTCAGATGGCCCAGTCTTTTTTGATTGACTACTCGGATTGGTTTGTTGTGATTGGTCTACTCTGCTCTGATTGGTCAGATGAGGAAGATTCGGAACTAAAATGCAGATATGGTAATGACTTGGCCATCTGAACAATCAGAGTAGACCAATCACAACAGACTGGGCCATCTGACCAATCAGAGCAGACCAATCACAACAGACTGGGCCATCTGACCAATCAGAGCAGAGTAGACCAATCACAACAGACTGGGCCATCTGACCAATCAGAGCAGACCAATCACAACAGACTGGGCCATCTGACCAATCAGAGCAGAGTAGACCAATCACAACAGACTGGGCCATCTGACCAATCAGAGCAGAGTTGACCAATCAAAAAAGACTGGGCCATCTGACCAATCAGAGCAGAGTAGACCAATCACAACAGACTGGGCCATCTGACCAATCAGAGCAGAGTAGACCAATCAAAACAGACTGGGCCATCTGACCAATCAGAGCAGAGTAGACCAATCACAACAGACTGGGGCATCTGACCAATCAGAGCAGAGTTGACCAATCACAACAGACTGGGGCATCGGACCAATCAGAGCAGAGTTGACCAATCACAACAGACTGGGCCATCTGACCAATCAGAGCAGAGTAGACCAATCACAACAGACTGGGCCATCTGACCAATCAGAGCAGAGTAGACCAATCACAACAGACTGGGCCATCTGACCAATCAGAGCAGAGTAGACCAATCACAACAGACTGGGCCATCTGACCAATCAGAGCAGAGTAGACCAATCACAACAGACTGGGCCATCTGACCAATCAGAGCAGAGTTGACCAATCAAAAAAGACTGGGCCATCTGACCAATCAGAGCAGAGTTGACCAACCAAAAAAGACTGGGCCATCTGACCAATCAGAGCAGAGTAGACCAATTACAACAGACTGGGCCATCTGACCAATCAGAGCAGAGTAGACCAATCACAGCAGACTGGGCCATCTGACCAATCAGAGCAGAGTTGACCAATCAAAAAAGACTGGGCCATCTGACCATTCAATAACTGTCAATGGGGTTCAACATAGACCACATTGGCTTTCATTGAATGGACAAAAAAAAGCAGTGAGATATTTTTCAAAATATCAAAAACATCTGTTCCACAGAAGAAAGTAAGTCATACAGGTTTGATGATGAAAGAATTTTAGTTTCAGGAATGAACAATCCCTTTAAATCCATTCTGCAGAATTAATGCACAACGGCTTGAATAAGAAGATGTGAGGTTTGTTCGAGAGTGCATTTCTTGCTTTTCTCTTTGGTGACTCTTATGGCGCAGTAATCACATGTTTGACCTTTAGGAGATTATTACTATGTATAATTCTTGTGTGTAACTCTTTAACGTGCGTCCCATCCCCCCTCTGACCTCACTCTCTTCTCATTGCGATGGTTCATGCGGGCAGCAGCCTGCTGTTTTAGTGTGATCATGTTCTCCAGGATCTCGGAGCTGTGGAGTTTCTCTTGCCGGTACGTCTTCTCCGTGCTCTGGTGCTGCTCCAGCAGAGAATCATAGCTTTGTTTCAGGAGTCGGTTTCCAGTCTGCACCTCAGCCACGCGTTCCTGAAGCACACTGTGCTCTAGGGCCAGGAGACTGAGATGCTTTTGGACCTCATACAGCCTTATTTTAAAAAACACACACACAAAATTACTATAGATATGCAAGATGTATGATAAAGTGGTTCCACTTTTCAATACTTCAGGAATTTGATTAGATATACTGTATATTGTGTTCAGTGTCTTTTTCTGTACAGTGAAAGTGGTATGTTAGCTTTCTGACCAACATTTCGGAAATTATTCACTGATAATCACTGAAGAGTCAACAGATTGAGGATGAATGAATGGTACTTTCTACATATAGGATATAAAATATGGTTTAAATCTCTCTTAAAAAAATAAATAAATCAATTTGGTCCCACTCTATATTAACTTACATCGAAAAATAAGTACAATGTACTTATTGTGTTCATGTTTTATTGTGAAACACTTTTGCTGCTATTGCGGTGTGATACGGGTAAGGTTAGGGACAGGTGTGCTGGTATGGGTAGGTTTAAGGGTGGGTTAAGGTGTAAGGGAAGGGTCAACATTGTAATTACAAATGTAATAACATACATTAATTACAGCTGTATTTATATGCAGGTATTTTAAAAATATAAGTACAATGTAAAAACATGTGTGTACACAATAAGTCCATTGTATCAAATTAGTGACTTCAATTTAAGTACATAGTACTTAAAGCCACTTAATATAAAGTGGGACCCATTATACACACATTATATATGTATTTATATATTTATTTATATATATATATACTGAGTATATATATATATATTTATTTATTTTTTTCAGTCAAAAGTTTGGAAATTTCTATTTTGAATACATTTTTTTACTTTTTCTTTTTAACTTTTATTCATCAATGAATCCTGGAAAAAAAAAGTATTAAGCAGCACAACATTGATAATAAATCATCATATTAGAATGATTTCTGAAGGATCATGTGACACTAATGACTGGAGTAATGATGCTGAAAATGCAGCTTTGCATCACATATATAAATTATATTTATTCGTATATTCAAATAGAAAAACATACAATTTTAAATTGTAATAATATTTCACAATATTACTGTTTTTTCTGAATTTTTATCAAGCAGAAGAGACTTCTTTCAAAAATATAAAAAATAGTAATGTTTTCCAAACTTCTGACCGGTACTGTGTGTGTATATATAATGCAATTTTAATTCAACCTATAGACCAGTAGTGGCCAGCAGGGTTGACACTTGCTGATTTATAGTTATTTCATAACATAACAGCACAACACGTTCATATAAATCAAATAAAAATATTTCTTTAATATATTTGTTTGTTATATTACAAAAACATAGGTAACAGGGATAAAATGCTTTGAAAATGGTATGTGACAATTGTGATTATTTATACTACAATCAGTTTTATACATGTGTCAATATTAACACAGTCATAAATGTGGGTCATGCATTTGATGTGCTTTATTGTATGTTAATTTCATCTTAAATCAATCAGATCTAATAATTTTTAGATGTCCCTCTAACCCTTTAAAGTCAAATATGTGCCCTATTTGTGGAAAGTGACACATTTAAAGGGCGGTGAGATGAGAATAATATACATTCTGTGTGTTTTTGAGGTATAAAAGAATAAGGTTTACTTGGTATGTTGTTCATCCAGTGTCACGTCCTTCATCTGGAGTCGCTGCTGCAGTTCCACCACTTGGTATGCGAGCTGCGAGAACAAAAACAAGTGGAAAGCCAAAAAACATATTTCAGAGGCGGAAAAAAAAAGCCATGAAGGGAAAATCAAGACAGTATAACTTCATTACTATATTAACACATGTTTTAAAGGAGTTGTCTATAGCTAGATAAAGGGAAGATGTCACAACTAGGCAGATGAAGCAAGCAGACGAACGTGGATTGGAGTGTAAACGAGGTTTATTCCAATAGCAGGTGAACAAAATGTAACAGCGTGCAACATAACACACAAACAATACCGGACCCTGAACAGATAACAGACAGGAACTCAAATACACAGTGATGATGAACACAAATGACAGGCAGCTGTGAGGAAGTGATCAGTGTCCATGGTAACAGATAGGTGGCGGGAAACAGACAAGGAAACACAGGTGAAGACAGATGATGAGGACGATGAACGGGTGGATAATTGAGGGAGTGAGTTCAGGTGTGGAGACACAAGGGATTCTGGGAAGTGTAGTGCAGACTAAGACAGACAGGTGCAGACGAAGACTGTGACATAACGCCCCCCTTCAACAAGGCGCGACCTCGCGCCGTAGAACAACAAAGGGGTGGGGGGGGTGGGCGCCCTGGAGGCTGATGAAGGGGTGGCCGATCTGGAGCAGGAAGCCTTCAGGTCGGAGCAGGACGTGCAGGCGGCCAGGGCGGAGCAGGACGTGCAGGCGGCCAGGGCGGAGCAGGACGTGCAGGCGGCCAGGGCGGAGCAGGACGTGCAGGCGGCCAGGGCGGAGCAGGACGTGCAGGCGGCCAGGACCCTTCGGGCGGCCATGGCGGTGTGGGCCCTTCGGGCGGCCATGGCGGTGTGGGCCCTTCGGGCGGCCATGGCGGTGTGGATCCTTCGGGCGGCCATGGGAAACCGTGTCGGAAGGGCCTCCACGATCCCCTCAGAGGACTTATTGCCCCCCCAAAAAATTTTCTTGGGGAGGTCAGCACTGGAAAGGACCAGCGGCAAAGACGGGTCTGGACTGGACGGGACCAGCGGCGAAGAGGGCTCTGAGCTGACCGGGGCCAGCGGCGAAGGCGGTCCTGGGCTGGATGGGACCAGCGGCGAAGGCGGTCCTGGGCTGGATGGGACCAGCGGCGAAGGTGGCTCTGGGCTGGACGGGACCAGCGGCGAAGGCGGCTCTGGGCTGGACGGGACCAGCGGCGAAGGCGGCTCTGGGCTGGACGGGACCAGCGGCGAAGGCTCTGGGCTGGACGGGACCAGCGGCGAAGGCTCTGGGCTGGACGGGACCAGCGGCGAAGGCTCTGGGCTGGACGGGACCAGCGGTGCAGGAGGCTCTGGGCTGGACGGGACCAGCGGTGCAGGAGGCTCTGGGCTGGACGGGACCAGCGGTGCAGGAAGCTCTGGGCTGGACGGGACCAGCGGTGCAGGAAGCTCTGGGCTGGACGGGACCAGCGGTGCAGGAAGCTCTGGGCTGGGCGCTGGATGGGAAGTGGGACTGGCGGTATCCTCAACGGTGAACGCAGATCTGCAGGACGCCAGCACCCACTCCACATATGATGAGAAGCTCCCTCGAGGAACCTCCCCAGACAACTGTGCACATGTGGCAGCGTTGAGTCCAACTTTCAGGAATGTGCACAGGCAGTCGTCCGGGAAGGTTGTCAGATGAGCAAGATCCAAGAATTCTTCCAGGTGTTCCTCGAGGGAGCGTTCTCCCTGCTCAAGGCACATGAGTCTTACCGCTGGGAGGTCCATGGTGCAAGCAGGGGTGAATACGAAACAAAAACACTGAACCCGAAAACGGGAAAAAAAGAAGAAAATATACAAACGCGTTCTTCTGTTTACGGTCCGGTATTCTGTCACAACTAGGTAGATGAAGCAAGCAGACGAACGTGGATTGGAGTGTAAACGAGGTTTATTCCAATAGCAGGTGAACAGAATGTAACAGCGTGCAACATAACACACAAACAATACCGGACCCTGAACAGATAACAGACAGGAACTCAAATACACAGTGATGATGAACACAAATGACAGGCAGCTGTGAGGAAGTGATCAGTGTCCATGGTAACAGATAGGTGGCGGGAAACAGACAAGGAAACACAGGTGAAGACAGATGATGAGGACGATGAACGGGTGGATAATTGAGGGAGTGAGTTCAGGTGTGGAGACACAAGGGATTCTGGGAAGTGTAGTGCAGACTAAGACAGACAGGTGCAGACGAAGACTGTGACAGAAGATGACTTGTGTGTCGATAAAGCAAAGATATGCAGCAGGTTTTATCACATGCTTTCACAAAAAATGTGCCGCTGATCTTAGGACAGCCTCAATGCCAGATTAGGTGTAAGAACTGGTTATGCTCGATGCTCAGACTATACAGTGATCATTTCCTAATGAGGAGTCTACGTTAGACTAATATGCTTTGACTGTGACTAATATGCTTTTACTACACGCTTTTGGATTTACAGGTAAAAGCCATCCGTTCAGAGGAACTTTGGCTTGCTTGTGGTAGGTCTGGTGGTGCGACCGTCTGCGAACAGGAAGAGATAACAGCAGGCAAACCTGTAAACCTGTTTCGTGAAACATGTCACAACTTGTGCCATTGATAAAATTCAGTTTGTTCTATAACGGTTCATTGGTAATCCAAACAAACTGCTTTCTTATGAGAGAGTCTGATTGTGTTTTTCCCACACATACTGTACTCTGCCATCATCTCATACCTCACCGGTGGTCGTCTTTAGAGACGTCAGTGAGTCTTCAGATGAGGGGACCGATGAGGGCCTGCAGGGGAAGAAACAAACTGCATTTAGAAATCAAGAGCAGGAACAGACACATGGTTGAAACTGATAGAGTGTTATTTATATGGTAACCCAATGTAATTCAAAGGATTCATGCTAATGCTATGTTGTCACGTCGGTACAGCGTGGTTGGTAAAGAGTTACATATTGCAGATTCTGGAATTCTGCATCTCAAAAAGACATAATGGGGGGAAAATACATGATTTCACACATGTCATGTGGTAACATCTACATTAACTAGTTGTATTCGTGTGAAAAATATTATTTAATATGACTGCATTAAAGGTTACTCCAACGAATTACATTTTCTAGGTTCACTTTTTCCAGTAGCACATTATGACTCAAGAGTAATAGGTTACCTTGACCCTGATCCCAGAATGCCTTTGGTTATGAAGGCTCTCTGCTTGGACTTCTCCAGCAAACTGTGATCTACAAGAAGAACAATAAGGCAAACTACGTCTGAACATACATCGAGAGCATCATCTTTATATTTGTTTGAAAAGAGGCCAGCTGATGTTTACATGCACTCCAAGTGTGTTTGTTAATGAGATTTTTCATTTGCACCCATGTGTCAGGATTCACAGAATGAGCGAGAACTTGCACAACTCTGAATTTCCTTTGTATCAGTGTTATACTCAAGGCAAGTTAGACCTTCAGTTAGTCACATTTTAATATTCTGTTCTTAGATCCAAATAAGCGTTCATAAAATGGAGCAGGGAGAAATGTCATAGCCTATATAAACTACATTATAACTATGTTATAGGTTAAATTCTAAAATAAAACAATATAAATAAATAATAGCATACATCCAACATTTAATAAAATATACTGTATATTGTAGAACTATATATATATATACACGTATATATATTAAAAAAAATTAAAATGCTGTTTTTAAATACTGTGTGTGTGTGTGTGTGTGTGTGTGTGTGTGTGTGTGTGTGTGTGTGTGTGTGTGTGTGTGTGTAAAAAAGCATTAAAAAACTTTGAATATGAATATAACATAAACAAATCACAACATATAATACTAAATTATGATTTCACATGTTGTATTTTAACTATTTTGTATTTTGTGTATAATACATAATTAATTGTATTAAATTGTTATAAGTTCCTAATCATATTTAAAATTAAATCAATTGAATCAACCATACAGACATGAAAGATACAAACTGCATCCAAAACAAGTTTCTTCCTTCTCATAGCACTGCATGCTTTAATGAGTTAAATGATACTAATAACATGAATAAAGCTTACATGACTCTATAATGTCCTGGAAGACGCTCGTCTGTGTCCTGTTGCGATGTTTCAGCTGTCTAATAATGTGACGCTTCCATGTTTCGCTCTGTTTAACTTCAGAGTTTCTCGCGCGCTGCAACGCATCCATGATCATAAATAATAATAGTACAACAACCTACATTCTTAGACATAGTAACGTTACATAGGTTTACGAGCCGTCATCTGGAACTTATAAGTATGTTTTCCATTGTTATGAAGCGAATTGATAGGAATGCGGCAGAAAGCGGTGCAGCTGTGCGCGCTGAGACGCGACGCGTCACTTCAGTGTCTGTCAAGTCTGTGTGCTGTAAACACATGGAGGACCCGCCCGCTTCTGTGACTTCTGATGAGTAATCATGACTAATCTGTGCGAGAGTCTCAAGCGCAGAAACAGAGCGAGCAGAGCGGCCAATAGAAAGAGCAGAAGATCAAATGGGCGTGGCCTATTGTCATGTATCATGTGACGGGAGTTACTTTTCTAAGCGATTAGTCATGATGGACCAATCACAGTCGACTCGTCGTACAAGTTGCGGTTATTTTAAACAATTTATTCTTTTTTAAAGTACTTTTTTTTTCATTCTGAAAATATGTCTGATAACTCCCATGTACATAAAACATTTACAATTGTATACATTTACTGTACTAATGAGTAAAAAAAAAACGTCTTGAAATTTGAATGCTGGCATGGCAGTTCGGTTTTCTGAGCACCAAAGCGCCTCCTGTCGTGACTAGCTGTAGAAATAGTTATATTTGCGAGGAACATTGTCACCCAATGCGGAAAAGTGCTTCAGCTGTAAAAACACTTCCCTAAAACACTCCAGGCTTCTTTATTTAACACTTCAGCACAGAAACCTCAGCTCACACAAACGCTATTGTGATTTAATGTGCATGACTGACAGTTTGCCACTATGAGGCTGAGAGTTGCACTTCAATAACAGTTTATGTATGACAAATACCTTTTGTTTTAATATAAAATGTCAGCTTAGTCTTAGTGTAAGTGGAAAATATTGGGTAACACTTTATATTACATTGTCAATTACAAAATCATTTCTGCCAAAGACTACATATATTAGCCTACTTTGATAGCAGTTGGCAAACTGGTGTGTGTTGCTAAAATTTGTTTTTTTTTTGCTAAAAATTGCTAAAAATTTGCAAATTTTTTGCTAAAAAAAAAATTGCTAAATTACGTTCTCTTACGTAGAGTTCTCTCCTACTGCGTCGAAAGACGCTACGGGAAAGATTTCTTTTTCGAGATTGAAGCCTAAAAATGAATCCTTAATTTTGTAAAATATGTAAAACGCTTTTCTGTAGCATACAACCTTAGGCGGAGCAAATTGCACGCCCATTGGCTGCTCCGCCAGAAAAGCACAGCCTATGCGAGGCCAGTGACGCTTGACCAATGAGGACGCTTCGCGCCCTCTGCGTCACCTCCCGCCGAAACGGGCGTGGTCTAGGCCTATAAATACGAGCATAGCTGTCTCCACTCTGATTTTCTATTCTTCACGAAGCTACACGCATCGTAGGACTGGATTCGAGCCGCCACAGCCGTCAGATACAAGCACCTCAGCAGGACGAGCCCTTTACCTGAAGCCCTGATTCATCGCCGCCTTCAGCCGCTGTTCCCTGCTGCGCTTCTCCGGCGTGGAATATCCTTTACATTATGTGTGTGTGTTTTGTGTGTGTGTTCGCCGTCGCGTCACACATTTTTTTCCCACCACTAAAAGAGCCGAGCGTCTTTTTCAAGATGCCTCGCACCTCCTGTGGCTCGTGTAGAGCCCTGCTCAGCGACGGGGACCACGTGCTTGAGTTTCCTGCCTGGGTGAGGATCACGCAGCTTCAGCTCTCGTCGATGGCGGCTGCCATCACTGTGATTTGATGCCTACGGTGACTCTGCGGACTCGCCTGGCGTTCATTTACTGAAGCTGCGTCTTTCCGCCCGCTGCAGTGCCGCGCCGTGAAAAGCGCCGTGTTCAGCGGAGACCGGAACCTCCCTCCACCACGAGGTGCTCGCCGCTGCTGCCGCCAGCTTCTCCGCCCGCTTCGCTGGACTCTCTGACCGACGGACAAGGGCCGCTGTGTGCCGCCGCGTCCGTCATGGACGAGGAAGGTGATGCCGCGTCTGTGGAGGACGACTGCTGTTCTCTCCTCGCTTCGGGTAGCGAGGGATGGGCGAGCTCCGAGGATCTCCCCTCCCCTGCGTCTCAGGCCGTGCGTGTCCACGCTGCGTCGCTTCAGTGATGAAAATCAGAGTGGAAGACAGCTATGCTCGTATTTATAGGCCTAGACCACGCCCGTTTCGGCGGGAGGTGACGCAGAGGGCGCAAAGCGTCCTCATTGGTCAAGCGTCACTGGCCTCGCATAGGCTGTGCTTTTCTGGCGGAGCAGCCAATGGTACAGAAAAGCGTTTTACATATTTTACAAAATTAAGGATTAATTTTTAGGCTTCAATCTCGAAAAATAAATCTTTCCCGTAGCGTCTTTCGACGCAGTACTCGTTCCCTCTCCTAGAGAGAACCGAGGTTGCGTTAGTAACCGAGTACGCTTTGATGTCATTGTGCGATGACGTCAATGCATAGAATTTACAATAAAATTATATGGTAGTATAAAATAATATAATAGCCGATAAACAATTTTTCCAAGTCATTTAAATGACAAAAATTTGGACGGACAGTTCTCCTGAACCGTGAGTAAGTGCAGAGGTGTTGTGTGTAATCATGATGCTTATTGTAGTTCTAGACTAAATGTGAACAATGAACTCGCATTTACTCATCTCACAGCACAAAACACATTCAGTATTCCTCAAAATTAACAAAATCAGTGAAATGCAAAATCAGAATATTACACAAACCTACAATATTAAAATAACACGCATGCTTCATGCGTTTAATCTCACTTTATTAGCCACACAGACGTGAATTTGCACTTCAATTTGAGGCTTATTCATTTCACTTTTGGTGTGAAAGGGCCTTAACATTTGACAACAAAAATAACTTTTAATGGTATTAAAAAACAATCAAGCAAGTCCAGCCCAGATGAGAAAGAGTAACAGAATGCATTGCTTTCCATAAAAAGTAAGCAAGTAATGCAATCAGTTACCTTTTTAAGGAGTAACGCAATATTGTAACCCTTACCTTTTAAAAGTAACTTTCCCAAACACTGGTTATAGTTTGCTCTGCTGCATGAAGAAAATTCCTTAAAAACAGGGCACAATACTGTGTTGATATGAAGGAATTTTCCGTATTGATATTTCACAGGTGTGGTATCCATATTTTAATTTAAGCATTGTGTTTTAGGGTTACAGGAAATGTCCGTTAACTTAGCGGATGATGTCCTGGCAGAAAATCAGTTCTGTTTTACAATTTTTTCTTGCAATTATAGGTACAAGCTAATAACAAGGTGCATCATACATTAACAATAGAGCAAGAGCCTTTTTTATCATCTGACGTGATGAAAGAAAAGAAGTTATTGCTAAACAAAAAAAATATTAAAAATGTTTTCATTAATTACAAAAATGAAACCAAATATAAATATTTGATGAAAAGCAACTGAAATTTAGAAAGGTTGCTTTTAAGTAAATGAAGTTTTATTTGATGTACTGATTTACTAAAACTGATTTAGAAATACAAAAAAACTAAATAAGACAAAACTAAATATAAAATAGGCTACACTAAAATACACCTACAATAAGCAGGGGAAAAAGTAATATAATTTTTTTTTTAAACTAATAATATTTTGGACATTTATACTATTAATTTCACAGTATAAATTGGGTCTTTACACATGAAAATATAGGTCTGTGGCATTTAAAAGGTAGAAAACACCTGGTACAGAAACGTTTCTCTCTTATCCAAGCTTTAAAACCATAAAATAAATAAATAAAAATCATGGGGTCTTAACACTTTTCCAAAATGCAAAATTCCACGTTTTGAAAAATGATTTCTCTTGCTTTTCAATAGACTGCTCTTGATTTATAATGTGTCTTTCAAATGAATAAAGAACCACAAAAAACATTCATATTTAATTCATATTAAAATAATATTTTAAAAGGTTTAATATTAAAATAGTGTAAATGGCTGATTAAAACATTTACAAAGCTTTCCTAAAAAGTTAACTATACATGTTCAGTGAAGAAGAATTGCACAACATGACGAAGCATGATCCGCACACGTGAGTCTCAGAGCCCGGTGCCTCAGGAAACATGATATCTACACATTCAAAACCATTCAGAACAACGCGACAACGGAACGACTCGTCGCTAGTCTGCGTGAAATGGTGAGCAACTACAAAAAGCATCAAACATCAAGAACTGCAACAAAACTCAGTACATAATTCAACTGCTTGTATTCCAAAAGTAACACTGTTTCAAACCTCTACATGAAATATGGAAAACAAACGATTGAAGGCAAAGGTCCTGAAGAGTTCGCCTTGAGAAAAGTGTATGAGAGCAAATACACTCCGCTATTGAAATGTAGTGGAAAAAAACTTTACAAAAAAAAAGCTTTAAAATGCATGTACATGCTCGTTTGAAAGCATAAAACCAGCGCAAGACATTAAAGTTTAAAGGTGCTTATGGGGGCATGGCGTCAGAAGTTCCTTTCGGCCGATAAAGCGAGCCGTTACTCCAGTGCGGGCGGAGCTCCCTTTTCAGTCATTCGAAGTAAGAGCATCTCGGAGTATTTCTCCAGGAGGGCCACGGTCCTGTCGTCCCGCAGCTGGCGGCCGGGGGAGTCTTCCGGCGCGGGACGGGCGCGGGTCTCCTGTGGGCACAGCGAGAGTAACTCGCACTGTACGCCCACAAACACCTCCTGCAAAATGCTCTTCATCTGTTCCTGCTGCTCCGACAGCTCCGGGATGGAGCACAACTGCAGAGGGAACACGGGTTTACCATTAGATGGATTTAAGCTTTTCACTTTGAAGAATGCTATGGAAAAGGGGAATTCTCGAATAGCGGACCCTAGCTTGGACCCATCCAGACTGCGACAATAGCCACGTTTCAATTACCATTCAAATTGCGCAAATAGAAATTTCAAATTGGAAATACACCCAAAGGAAACGCGTCAATTTTGCAAAAACTCCTATATAATCGCAAAAAGGTTTTTACGCTCGCAAGAAGCTTTTTCAGGCAATTTGAAAGGAATATTTCGCAAAACTGCAATGGAAACAGTTTTTCGCATTGAAAGGTCACCTGACGTACGTCACAGTCGATCGTTCTTTAAAGAGGACGCGGTGTGTTTGGACAGAAGACGAGACCGAGTTCTTTACTGTCTCGTAAAAGACAAAAGTATGAAGTGAATACTGGATTGTAAACCACAATGAAATGCCACAATCAAGAGGTTGAAGCAGAGGAAGGAGGAACACCTCATATGTGCGCTCCCAGAATAAGAGTCTTTCCTCGCCGCTAATGCTTGGATAACACGCCTACGTCTCCTTCCGTTAATAATAATGCCTAGTGACTACGAGAGGAAAACACTGAACTCTCTTTTCTGTCACATATGGGTAACAATAGCCTGATAAAACCTTTTAATAATCTTATCTAACTGGACTCAACTGATGAATATTGTTTTTTGTTTTATTCTGACTCACTGAAGGGTCTGAGGGCACAAAATACTTTATCTTTGCTTCTATTTTGACTGTTTAGGGGTTTTGCTCTTTTACTGAAAGTGCCTTTAAAGTTTTTGCACCTTTTTCCTGGTAATAAAATTGCAGAATCAGCTAGAATTTGACTATTTACCAACAATGACAATTTAAAATGAGTATAAAGGACTATTCGAGTATAAATGCGCACGTGCTGTTACTGAGTGCTGCTGGGGATTATGCTGAGATTGTTAAATTGCCAAAATGTCTTTGTTAAATGTTTGTACTTTTAATATGGAACTATTATTCTGCTGTCTTGGCCAGGACTCCCTTGAAAAAGAGATTCTGAATCTCAATGGGATTATTTCCTGGTAAAATAAAGGTAAAAAAAAAAAAAAACTACTACTACCCAGATGGAAATGTAGACATATTCCTAAGAGATATTTTCCGAACCTCCGCTGGGAAGGAAATATAGTGACTAGGGATGGGAACCGAGAACCGGTTCTTCTTCAGAACCGGAGCCCAGTGAATCGATTCCTTGGAACCGTTAGCATGCCTGCTTAACGATTCCGCTTATCGGTTCCGCTCGTTCAAATGTGACACGACGTTACACACGTGCTGCGTTGTTTTGGTTTAGAATGTAGCAAACACTATGAGAAAACATGGCATCGAGGCAGAAGCGCTCTGACCGCGTCCTAACTACATGCGACGCGACGGTGCGACACGTAATAAAAAATATAATTTTCCATGTTAATCAAAGTTTAACCAGCCGCAACGATTCTATTTGAAACAGATCCTATTTTACTGCGACGTCGCGCTGGAACAACAATCTCAAAGTGTGGCAATGATAATATCAGGTACTATTTATGTGCTTTATTTAATGTTAAAAAGCGTGTATAATGTGACTGAATATCATTTAGTGATCCCAGCTTTGTAGCTGTAAAAACAGCAATGGCTAAGTCACATCAGATCTTGAAATTAAACAAATGGAAACAAAAACATTCAAAATGTAAAGAAAACCTGTGTATAATTTGACAAAGTTTGTTTTAGTGATCAATTGCCTAATCCAAATGAGCACTGTTAATATTCCAAAAGGCACAAGCTCTTCCTTGACTGTTTTCAGTCTGTGTTTTTAGTTTTTATGGCACATAAATGGCAGTTTTATTTTTATTTTTTGTCCGGACCAATGAATGTGAAAATTATCAATTTGATCAGATATCAAACGAGTTAATACAAACAAATTTGTACTTAATTCCTCACCCCAATGAGAATCGATAAGAGAATCGATAAGGAATCGGATCGATAAGCAATATCGATAATGGAATCGGAATCGTTAAATTCTTATCAATTCCCATCCCTAATAGTGACCGGACCTTTAGAAAGTGTAATTGAACGCCCCTGCTATATAATTTCAACAGAAAAAATCCAATAAATATATATAACAATTTAAAAACATACAGTTAGTAAAATTGTTTAAATTTTTTTTTTTTTTTTTTAAACAGTTTTTAAACTACTTTTGTGAAATATTTTAAAATATAATTTCTGTGAAAGAACAGCCTTCAGTGTCACATGATCCAAAAAAGAAAATCATATATATATATATATATATATATATATATATATATATATATATATATATATATATATATATATATATATATATATTTAAGACATTTCATATTACCATCATGCTGAAAACAGTTATGCTGCTGAAGATTTTTTCAGGAATATGTCTTAGAAATAAAAACACTACGCCTGGTTTCACAGACTGGTTTAGATTAAGCCAAGATTAGGCCTTGGTTCAATTAGGACATTTAAGTAGCTTGTATAAGTGCTTTCTAAGAGCCTTAGAAAAAGCATTAGTGATGTGTGCATCTTGACAAAACAACTGTACTGACATTTTTAAATATGCCGGTGCAAGTTGCTTTCAGTAAAAACGAGAACAAGAGAAATCACCTCGCTATAAAAGCCAGTTGCTTTATGGATGGTGTGCCAGAGTTCATTCACCATCTTCTTACACATCTGGACACTCAGCGACCCTGCAGAAAGACCTGAAGACAAAACAAACCAATCCAGTCAATAACTGCACTTACATACAAAACACAGAACAACCCTCCTACGGTAATTAGAATTCAGGAATATTCTGATAGGCATATTGTGTAAAAAGATTAACCTAACGGCAAAAACCTGATAAAGCCAATAATCAGACAGCAAACATAAACCCATATTAATCTGATTTTGGAGCAACGTAAACACGAATTTGGATCTGTGCACATCTAGATGGAAGTATTTATTTGTATGTATTAAGGAATACTTCAGTGTCTATGGAGCATCTCTTTCAGAATTAAGACTTGACCAGAATATTGAAACAACTGCATTCATGGTCAACAACTTATTTGCCATTTAATGTGCATTTTAGTATGTAGCAGGGCTAAACAATTTGGTAGGAAAAAATACCAAATTGAGATTAATCTGAAGAAGAAAAAAACCCTGAAACATGCACGCACATAATATATATATATACACACATTTATATATTGAACTTTTATTTTGTAATATCCTATACTAAACCTAAACTAATCTTGACAAACTATATAATTTGAAAGCTTTCAATCTCTAGTTTACATATTTGGTGACTGATTTTCAAAATAAATTACAGAGGAGCCGTAATTTATCAATGTGCAATAAGAATATTTTCATACTCCTAAGGCGTGTTCAGACCTTTATTTTGAAATGGTGATGAGCATGAAAAATCATGAAAGAATGGTAGAAACCTCAGTTTGTTTTCATGCCAAGAGTTCAAAAGATAGCATGTGTTTAATTATTTTAGAAAAAAAGGTCTGAAAATGTTTTGAATATAAAGAAAAATATAATAGATTCAGAATTTGTGATGTGGCAGCGAGCTATATCACATACGTGATCTTTTTGTGTTTCCTTAGAGGTTGAATTCATTACAAAATCTGCCAAACTTCCAACACTACTTCTGAATAGGATGTCTTCATAAATTGTATGAAAATTGTACAAATAATGGTTCAGACTCAAACAACATATGGAAATGGAGGCCCTTATATGGGCAGTAATGTCAACTAGTGGAGAAGTGTGGTACTGCGCCCAAACAAAATCTCACTGAAAGCTGATTTTCTGAGATATCAACCGAAAATTTGAAACACAACTTGTTCAGATTTTTGGCTTTGATTTTGTTGCATTTTTAGAGTCCTTCAGGTTTTGAAAATATATATTTTATATAAAATATGAATAATAAAAAATTTAACATTGTACATTTTCATAAACTCAAACTTCTATAACTTTTTTTCTGTTTAACTTCCTTAATTTATTTCACTTTACATTAATCTGCCAAATGTCTTCTTTAAAACAAGACCAATCTTACATCTATATTCCAAACCATTCTTGAATTACAACAATTTAAAGTTCAGAATGTGCATTTTCATGTCTATTTAAAAAAGGGGGGTGCCGCTTAAGGGGTTAAAGCTTCTCTTTAATAATAGATTATTACGGATGTTGCGCTCTCAAAAGCAAATAATAAGCAATCCGAACTCAGAGACGGAGTTACAAATTACCTGTGTTCTCCCCAAGGCAGTCGTGTCCTGTCGAATCCTCTCTGTCTAGAGTTACTGCGATCTGACCCGAGGTCTGAGTGTTCTCGCATGACCCTGTAAACTGCAGGTCTTCAACCACCGTGTGACCGGCTTCCGACACTCTGGGCTTCCCAGAAAACATTTCGGACCCCGTTGAGAACCTGCCGGAAGTCTGCGGAGCCAAACTCTGCTCAATATTAATGATCTGCTTCCGACACTCTTTCCCCAGTGACCGCATCTCAGTGGGCGTCACCAAAGCCTGTCGACACGGAGACCCGGGACCTTCCACTTTCCCCAGACGAGTCTTGAGCGACACCGGAGACCAACTGGCCAGGCCGGGGCCAACGAGGTCCAATCGAAGCGCTGCCCGGGCACTGTGGTTTCCCAAGGCAGGAGTCGGATGAGACGGTCCCGAGGGAAGAGCCGAAGAGGAAGGAGGGACAATGTTCTCTTTGCTTTGCTCTACAGTTGTGTCCAGTGACGAGGACAGGGTGTTTAGCGGCGTTTCCTCAGACACACACACGTTCAGACCCTCCACAGAGTTGCTCTGCGCGATCTTAGCGCGGGAGCTTGCAGTCGGTCCCATGTAGCTTTGGCGGGAACGTGTGACCGATGCATCTGCATCCTTGGTGTTGCTGGCAGATTTGGTGGCAAGAATTGTTGTAGCGTTGACCGTATTATTGGCAGCTTTGGAATGAATGGTCTTGTTTGAGATTTCTGAAAAGAACAAAATACATATTTGGATTTGTGTTCTTTTAATAAAACTTCTAATGTGACTTTTAAAGCTGGTAGTTCAAACTCCAGTTGCACAAAGAAAACCAAGAAACAAGAACCACAACCTAAAAGAGATAAACTGAGCATGAAAACACCAAGGCTGCGTCCGAAATCACACTCCATGAGTAGGTACTAGGGCTGGGGATTGACACAAATCGATTCGATTTCGATTCACAAGCTTGCAATTCGATTGCCAGGGCGATCTCATGCCACAGCGACAAAATGGTATTTATGTTTTTGAATTTTGTAAGAAAATGGACGTAATTTGAAATCTGAGACTTTGCTACTATTGATATGAAACAAAGCACAAAGATTATTGCGATTTATTACATGGCTTGGTTGAATTCTAAATGTAGAAACTGCTAAGGATAACACACCGTTGCCATATAAAACAGAGCGTTGCCATGGAGGGAGTGTTCTTTAGCGGAAGCAATACAATCGTTTTTAAATCAAACTCCTTTTTAAATCAATATTTTGTGTCAAATTATTGATTTATTTGGTAGGTAGCCATGTAATAAGCGAGATAATGTAGAGCGAGGCTGCCTTACTTATAGGATGGGATGCGCACTACAATGTTCCATTCATTCATCAACTGAAAACAGGATGACTTGTGGGATTTAAGAATCGATATCAGTTTGTAAAAATGACAATCGATTACAATTGAGAAATCTATATTTTTTACCCAGCCCTAGTAAGTACGTCATGACCATTAAGAAACTTAGGCATGTTCTTCTGCATAGAGCATGAATAAGTGTAGTATGGATTTAACCTTGGTATACTACGTCTGCCATGTTGTCATGTGACCTACTAGTGTCAGTTGCACAGCTTTATTGCCATTCAAAAATCTTCTCCCGTGGATAGTAAAGTGTCCACTGGATGCACACTTCAGAAATTCGGCCGAAGTAGCAGAACTTTCAGGGAACTTTTCTTCTACTGTTTAATGAATACTGTGAATTCGTACCGTTTTTCACTTACTATAGTAGGGAAGTATGCGATTTGGGATGCAGCCAAAGACACCCATGTGAAATTATTCTGATTGGTGATTTTAAAACCCCAGACATTAAAAACCACCCAACACACTCTTACAGACCTTCCAGAGCATTTTTCCAGCGTAACAAAGATACGTTTCGGCAAGATTTCCGGGAAGACATCGAGGAACGTTTCTTGGTAACTGGAGGACAAGATTTTTAAAAATTTTAAATGACTAAAACAGTGCCAGAACATCCAATATCTTCCAAATCACAGCATTTCTGAGAGGATTTTTTAAAATTATGTTGTTAAAGAGCTCAAACCAATAAAAGTACTTCGTAAAATGAATATCCATAAAATCCATGTACTTTCTTAGAGCTGAAGACTGAAGTTACTTTACATGGAGAGGATCATCGGACCAGACATGTTGAGATCACATGACCAGTCAAATTCTATTCTTAAGGCCCCGATACACTTCAACCGAAATCGAACAATGACCTGGAGTTTGAAATGGCTTCCCAGAGTGAACTTTCTAAAAATGTTTGCTCTGGCTGGTAAACGCCTTTGAACTACCATTGGTACATGGAGATTACGTAATATGTAGAACTCATGGGAGTCTTCACCATTTCATTTCTTCTGTTCAGTCCGTTGAGGTCAGAAAGTCCACAAGAAAAACATGAACACCCTGAAGAACTGCTTTATAGTTACAATTTGAACAGACACGGACAATTTTTTTCGTGTTTAATGCTATAAAGCATCTTGCTATTGCATAAAGTGCAATTTTTTCTCACTGCTGTCCTTTTTGTTGCATGTTCACTATCATTACATTCATCTAAATGCTGCTCCCAGCATCTTAGGACAGCGTTGAGATGTTTGCTAACAGTATACTGCTACTCTCTTGAACTTTTTTGCGAATATCAAGAGCACTTCGGTATATAAGGGTCTTGAACACTTTCACTCACAGTCAGAAGTAAAATGCATTGTATTAACAGGTGACCGGACATACCACTCTTCTCATTCTCCTCAATGCTTCCACTGTTGTTTGACAGAAGCTTTGACTTGTCCTTAAAAGCAGGAGAAAAAGAAAACATTAACAAAAAGTCCAAAAGACAAAGACAGTAATTCAAACTATTGAGTTCGATTGAAAAAGTACTCATTTAATAGAATTTTTTTTGTCAAAATCTCATATTGTTTATACTGACAGAACCAATATTATCATCTCCTAACTCCTATCATATCCTATGTTTATAGCTACTGTATAGTTTTACTTTAGCATAGGAACTAGAAGTAGCGTGGCTTTTAGTTTATAGCCGCGTTTCCACCGCAGGAACTATCCCCAGGAACTAGGATCTTTGGGCTGGTACTCTGTGTTTACATCGCAGGAATCAGGGTCTAAATGAAGTTCCAGGTAAATATTTCCCCCTCCGAAAGTCCCTGCTGGCGAGGTAGTACTTTTTCAAAGTTCGGGAACTTTCGGGGGTGGGACTTGAGCGCTGAACATGCTGATTGGTTGTGATCACGCCGCATTTTGATTGGATGACTCCACGCAGCGTTCTATTTTAACCGGCATTTTTAAAACTATGCGGTTCGTGGCTTCATGCAGTAAGAGTTGTCTGTCTGCAAATATTGAATTTAATAAAAAAAAACACACAGCTGGACCGACGACGAGGTTCAGGCTTTATTAAGCGTATTTGTGGAAGAGGAAATGTTCTGCGCGTTCGCCCCAGCCATCTCACGGCCAATGTCCGCATCGTCAAAATTTATAGCATTACGAGCTTTCTGAACACGCTTTAGTATCAGTGCTAGTCTCTTTTCTGCCGTTTTGTTAATTTCCTCGTTAGTAAACCAATACATCACAAGCAGCACAGTTTAAATCTCCTCCATACTTATTATAAATGTGCCGCTCAAAACGGATTACTGTGCGTCGCAGACTGGGAGGAGCAGTCGCGCGCAGTTTACCTAATCTTCCCGGTACTTTAGACCGCGGTGTAAACGCAGAAAGCAACCGGTCTGGGGCAAAAAAAGTTAATCGGAAAAAAGTTCCTGGGACAAATTGTTCCGGGTAATTAACCGTTCGCAAAAGCCACACCCCTTAGTTATTGTTACTATGCCCGTCAAACAATTGAGAACCAGACACATAGTGGGTTGAGCTCCATACATTCAGTGATTGGTTTTGGAGTAATGCAGCAGACATATCCTCCAGGGCACGACAGAAAGTATAGACAGAATAGCGCACGGGAGCACATGCACTAAACAGTTTTTTAAAATAATATATCAATAATTTTTATTTGATCATATATCATTTTACAAAACTGTTCGCGCTTTCAGTCACAACACTGCAATCAGAGGACGCGCTGAAACTATCAACTCTCGATGCGGTTCTCTTCATTCATAACTCAAACTACTGAGAAGGATATATTTGTGTAAATAGTTGTGCAACTGCTCGAACTTTGTCTTGAAGTTTAATGTTTGAGTTCCAGAGGAATTTGTGACTGTGTACCTGTTCAACCACATCAAAGTTTCGTAATTAGTAAGTCCGTGCTCTCTTTTTCTCCCTCTTGTTTGCTGACTGATGAGGGGGCCGCAGTGCCGTAGTGAAACGGTGTTTGTACATGTAGCCTATTTTTTTATTATAGTTGCAAGCAATCATAAAATACAGCATATGAAAAATAAAAATAAAATAAAAAGGTGAGAAACGCACCTCGGGTCGGGCTTAAAATATAACCGTAATGTTCGGGTCGGGTCAGTTTGAATTATTTCGGGAACGGGCCGGGTTCGGGCTTAAGTTTTAAGCCCGTGCAGACCTCACTGACATAGGCGCATCGTTTCACTATCTTGCTGAAATCGGAATGCTTGACGGAGGTCCTTCTCCTTAGTTACAGTTGCTGAGCTAGGATTGGACGAGAACCGTTCGAGGGCGGGGTTTTGCGAACGGTCAATTCCGGTGGAAACGCGGCTTATGTCTATCAGATTTGAGGTCATCTTTCCTAGAAGTTTAATCCTAAACATTGACAAAATTTGCATATATACACTTATGACTTAAAGGAAAAGCTCACACAAAAATTTAATTGTAAGTAACTTTATATGATGAACAGATTTAAAGGGTTAGTTCACCCAAAAATGTAAATTGTAATTTATATTCTTTTTATTCACATTTGATCAACACAAGTACATAGAGCGCATTTGAGCTACAGTTTACCATATTTGATGATGCACTCCATGTACAGTATGAGCATTTATCAATGTTTCAGAAGACTTGGATTAAACTGCTTAATCCATGTAGATGTAGACTTTTTATGATGTAGTGTTATGATCTTGGTGGAATGACCTTTGAACGCAGGGACCAAAATCATTCAGGTTTCAAATATCTTCACTTGCGTTGCAAAGATGAATGCAAGTCTTATGGGTTCAGAAAGACATGAGGGTGAGCAAATGACATTTTCATTTTTGGGTGAACTATCCCTTTAAAGAGTTATGAAAACCTAAAATCACATTTTTGAGATGCTAATATACATAGGGGTTACACATGGAAAAACAAATGGCATCACACATTATTTTTAACAATAAAGAAGAAGTGGTTAAATTTAGGATTGCTTGCGCCATTTCATTCTTCTGGCTTTAAAAACAAAAGCTGAAGAAATGTCACAATGATGTGGCATATTAGTGTTCAGTCTGAGTCTAGACCGATAATATGAAGAACCAGCGCGCTCATATTGTATAATACACACACCATTCAGACTCCGAGTACATAACATTATTCATGAGAGTGAGTATCATACCGGTGTTGCGTCGAGGGTTTGACAGCCATCACTGGACTCATCGGGTATACTGGGCAGACAAGCGGCGAGCCGGCAAACAGCACTGCTACTAGACCCTACAGTGCTGAAACACCACACACACACAACAATGTCATTTAAACCATGACTCACCACTACAATATACACAGCTACTTCACTCATTTCATTAAGATCTAAAAAGGGAAGGGATAACTAGAAGTGCAAGCTCATGTTTCTCCATTGCACAGCTTGACAGCACGCTGTGGACTCACCGGAAGCGGCTCTGAAAGCGGGAGAGGAAGCGTGTGGAGAGACTGAGACGGGGATTGAGGAAGTTACTCTCTGTGCCGCTGGGCTGCAGACAGCTCAAGTCTGTGTTGAACTTTTCTACAAGACAGTTTCCACAGCAGATTAGATCAGCAATAATGATTTCAACATCATCTTAAGACTGGAATACACTACACGACTAAAGCATCATACAGTTTCCTCTGCGCCATCAGACGCCAACCAACGCAGACAGTCACCGGATTACAGTACACACGACAAACAGATTCAACATGTGGGGTAAACTGATCCAACAAAACCACAAGTGTCGGTTGCCATCTTTCGGCAGTGTGAATTGGCCTATACACTAAGGCCTCATCCACACTACTGTGTTTTAGTTTAGAAACGGAGAATTAAAACGAACACAATCTCCGTCCACACCAGCGTTTTAGCTGCGTATTAGAATTGATCTCAGTCCACATTAAAACGACTGAAAACGCGGATCACGTGACCATTCACCAACACTGGGCATGCGCGTGCCGGTGTAAACAGCCGCATGTAGGCAGTATTAGCATTGTAAAATGCAGAATTTACTTGCACAACAGCTGCTAGCAAAGACATGTAGTTGAAGACTTGTAATTCGTTATCCATGTTGCAGTCACTAACGTTACGTAGTCCAGGCTGGTTTTGTATGTTTTATTCCCGGGGACGGGTCATGTGATGGGTGTCTGACGAATCAGGGAAGGATACGCCATGACTGATGACACCCAATCATAGAGCCGAGCGTGAGCCTCTGCGTCATCGTTTGTAAACGAAAACGGAGAAGTGGGGATGGGGCCTAAACCTGCACCCATCGTACACTACGCAACGGTCAACTCCACCCAATATCTGCACACTAAGAGTTGAACGACTTCTGATTTTTTCAAGTCGACATTTATGTGATGACAGTCGAGTGGATGTCAATTAGTCACCTCAGCTCGAGGTTCAGGGTTATTTTTTGTTCATCAAACACACGTTGCCCTAAGCACAGCTATGGCATTTGACACTACATAACAGCTTATTTTTATCAGTTCTTTATATTTCTCAGAGATTTCTGCTCCTTCTGAATAAGATATAGATAAAGTAGCACAGTAAAGATTACATTTACATGAATGCATTAGTGTGAGAGAGAGCGATTGCGTGTGAATTGCACCTGACAGTGTTTCTCTACTAATAGTGAAGCTGTGGGTTTTAGTTACTAAGAAAAATATGCTAGAACTTCCTTTTCTGAGCTATTTTATTGATAAATCACAGAACAGAGATTATAATACATTCAGCGCTACTGAATGAATCTGTGTGCACGCGATCTTCACATAAGTGCGCTACGGTCTGTGTGTGTGTGTAATGCAGCATCAGTTTAGAACAGCGATTAAATTGTAAAACATGCATGACATGATAAATTGAGTATCCAGATGGTATAATCAAACATATCTTGTGGAGCGCTCAGTTAAAATGACAAATAACTGCATACTCAAAGTAAAAGTGGACTTTTTCAGGATACAGATTTATTATCCTGTTGCGCCCTCTATAGGCCGTGAATGATCAGCGACTAGTCAACGTCAAGCATGAAGCGTCATCATGGCAGACCATTAAAGTGGACTAATCTGTTCAACCCCCACTGCACACTGGCTCTGATGTTTGGCAACTAGCATTGACTACTACACTGTGAATTAGCAAAAAAAAAAAAAAAAAAAAAAAGTAGCTCTGGCCTTTTATGTACTTCCGCTGAATTTTAATTTTCCTTCAGAACGTCGTCTGGGTTTGCGGTGTATTCATGGGTTTTTCCCGGTCAATTTTTTACCGGTCGAATCAGCGAATAGAGGGAGTGGCTGAGAACAATGACGTTGAGCGCTAGTTTGAGTTTGAGTTGCGTTAGCGATTGGTTATGGCAGATGAGATCCAGAGTGACTCTGTTGAAGTTTAAAACTATTGGATCTGCCCAGAGTACCAGCCTACAAGGAAGTCAACGCTTGTCAAAGGAAAGAGGCCAGACTATCTGAACAAATGAAATGTACGAGAGTCTGGTAGGACCAGGCTAGTGTATTCCAGCCTTTAGTGTAAAACTAATGAAGCCCTTTGAGAAATGCTTAATATACTCTTTTTCTCTAAACAGATCCTTTAACAGTCGGGCATTTTCAGACCAGCACAAGAGCTGAAGTTGTACCATTAGCAGCCACACCCAGAGTGTCGAAATGTTGGCGAAGCAGCGCTCCAGAATCTTCTTCATCCTCTTCCTCTTCCACTCCCGAGCTTCCCGTGGAGCTCACCTGACTGAGCGAGTCTGTGTCCTCTAAAAAACAACAACAACAGATAAAGTCACATCAACAGGAGGATCTTCAGCTCTTCAAGGCCACTACTCGTGTGTTAGGGCACGTCGTGCTCTGCAGCACACAGTGTGTAATGTGACGTACGGTCATGGGGCTGGTCACTGTGGGAGGCTGGACTCTCAGCAGAGCAAGCGCTATCTGGGCTGAGCTCCTCGTCCTCAGGGTCACCACCTGACCCCTCACACAGAGCTTTAACATCGAACTCTCTAAAGGGAAGAAACAAAACAACAACAAAAGATTGATTATTAGTCAAGTCACCTTTATTTATATGGTGCTTTTTACAATACAGAATGTTTCAAATGCAACAAGGTTTGTTTTTAGAAGAAGAAAAGTGTCACAGTCCAGCTTAAGTTAAGTGATGGTTCATTTTTGTTGTAAAAAAGTTATTTTTGTTGTAAAAAAAAGTTATTCATTTAGTTAATTTGTATATATAGCCACTCTGGAGAAAAGCGAGATGTCATCGTCCAGCTCAGTTCAGATATAATGGTGTCAACGCAGGCAGATCAATAATATTGTTGAATATTAAGTGTCCCCAACTAAGCAAGCCAAAAGTGACAAGGAACCAAAACTACATCAGGTGACTTAAAAGTACCTCAAATTAAATTAACTCAAATGTCACTCAATGTGGGGGACTGGTAACATCAATCAAACATTGGGATACCTCAGGGCTTGATACTTGGACCGCTTCCTTTTCAGTATTCACCACAATGTGACAAACTCATCATCCAGGCATTTTCCAATATTAAAACAAATTGCATCGCAGCAATTCTCCGGTTGCTGGATAAGCATCTGCTAAACGTATAAATGCAAATAAACCTATTCCAAAAATGGAAAAGGCACCACAGCCAGATGTTATAAGCGGTTTACCCTTCTCCGGTGGATAGAGCGGTGCTGTTGGCAGGGTACAAAATGTATCCAGTCTTCTCTGGTGAGCTGTGCTTGGGATTGAAGTTCTCCTCTCCATGTGGCAACTGCAGGAAATCTGGCCCTTGGAGAGAAGAGCTAAACCCATCTCTGGAAACCTACAAGAAATAAACAAACACTTTTATGTTTCAGTTATAGCAGCAGACAATTATGTGGTTACAATTGTAAGTGAAGTTACTCTTGTCAAGACAAGCATCACTACTACTATTGGCTCATTCTTTGAGTAATAGATTTTAGGTTGTTTGTCCCACTAGATGGCTTGAAATATTACTCTCCAATATCTGGTCACGTGAAGCCAGGGATAAAAGACCAAGAGTACCAAACTAACAAATAGGGTTCAGACAAATTTTCACTAATAAATGTCCATGTTTTTTTCCCAGTAGTTCATGATCAGTTGTTAAAGGAATAGTTCACTTGAAAATTTTTAATTCTGTAATCATGTACTCACCCTCAAGTTGTTTCAAACCTGCATTAATGTATTTCTTCTGTTGAAAACAAAAGATGATATTGTAAAGAATATGGTTAACCAAACAGTTGATGGACCCCATTGACTTCCATAGTATTTTTTTTTTCCGACTGTGGAAGTCAATGGGGTCCATCAACTGTTTGGTTATCCATATTCTTCAAAATATCTTCCTTTGCGTTCAACAGAAGAAAGAAAATGATACAGGTTTGAACAAATATTTATTATTAACATTATCATCATTTAAATTTAAGCAAATTAAATGTAAGAAAACATCACCCGCCTCGAGAGCAGGCAAGACAGGACAGAGATTTTCTGGAGTGATTTAGATTGTAAAACCAACATTTATATAATAAAATGACACATTGAAAAAGACAAACTGTCAGAAGTCTTAAAGGGTCTTATAATGCTCTTTTCACAAGATTAAATATATATAGCATGTTAAAATTGTCACTTTTTGAGGGTGAACAAAGACTCATCGTTTTGTGTCTGTCCCTTTAAATGCAAATGAGCTGCTGCTCCCGGCACAGGGGGCGGAGCTTCAACAGCTCGTGTCCTTTTACCTTTCTGAAAGTTTAATACATGCACTGAAAATCTTTTATGTTCAAATCGGAGTCAGACAATGATGGAGACTCAAGAAGAAGTGACTACATGTAGAAGCAACAGGACATTTCTGAATGGTTAGTTGAATTTATGTAGCTGAAGTGGAGTTAACTATCTTCTTGTCATTGATTAGCATATTCTGTCATGACAATCTATAAATCGGGTTCAGGGGCAGGGTTTATGTAAATTTTAGGGTTAGTGATGTCACAACCCGGGAGGAATGTCATGTAGTCCCTACCAGCCGTTTGTTGTAGTCCTTAAAAAACGATTTCTTTAAAAGCAAATATCTTCCTTTGCTTTGAACTTTGAGCGTTGTAACTGCAGATGTTGTTTATGCTCAAACAGCAACATTACACACTAACTAAATTTAGAAAAGTGGATCAACCACCCCTTTAAGGAGTTTGATTCATACATTGTAAGTTCATGATGACGCAACGGGCAGTTTAACACTGTTCATGCTAAATTAACAAAACTTACACTGCAAGTTTTCTCCTCTTCATCCAGATCATCGTCTTCGACGCCTTCATCCAACAGACTATCCAAACTCTGCGGGTGGAAGCGAGAGTCTTCCTCGAACTCGTCCTCTCCCACGGCTCTGCTGGGAGTGTGTGACAGGGGAAGCTGCATGCTCTTCATCTCCAGTACTGTGCGGATGGCTAGCGGATCTGACTGCACTGCCCAGCGTCCCTGAGGCTGGTACTGAGCTCGATTATCTACGCCACTGCCATCACTCTCACCTCCTCCACCCTGCCATATCAAGCCGATCCATTCGTCATGACAGAATTCAATATGCAAGAACATTTATTGAGAACAGGAACATACATACCAGTCTGCGCACCCACATGGGCATTTTGCCATTGGTTTGGAGCACCACAGAATCCAGAGATGCTAAAGTGTAACAGTCAAGCCCATTAAATACAATTTTAAACAGAAAACTAGACATTTGCACTTGATGTAGGGCCCAATGATTCCCACCATGTGTAAAACGCAGACAAAAAAAAAAAGGGCTATTAATAAATTAATTTACAGTATAATGCAGAATGCACCATTTTGGACAAATAAATCAAAAGTAGGGCTATATAATTAATCAAACTAATCTTTTTCAGCATCTGTCTTCTCTATATTTGAACTATCTCCAGTGCTGCTCTGAATCACTTAATTTGCTAAAACTATTGTCAGATACATAATATTATTATCTTTAGTTTTAATTGAAACCGTAAAGTAAACTGTTCTACGACTGTTTGCTAAAAAAAATTAAAAAAAATTATATTTTTTCATTTGATTACATTTTCAAAGATTAATTGTTAATGCTTTAATGCCTTCATCCGATAACCATCGTTTTAGAAAATTATTATATATAGTATATATATATATATATAGGTAAAGTTTTATGAATTCAACTTATTATAAATGCTTTTTGATTATAAAAACTTACACCATTAAAACAGAACCCAGAAAAAATACAACAGAAAATTAAACATTTCATAGAGCTTGAAAATTACATTTTCCTGAAAGTTTAATAAATTGTTAAGCTGTAGAAGTTGATTTGAATTAGAAAAGTTTTTTGATTACTAAAATTATTTAATGATAAAAATGAAATATAAAACAGAATTTGGGAATGATCATAGGGCCCTAACTTGATGTGATCGAGAGGCTAGCAGAGAAGAGCACCATGAACGCACCATCCGTGGAGTCGAGTCTGTCTGGAGTCCTGCAGTCGTCCACAGCATCTTCTGGACTCTCCTCCGGCATCAAGCCCTCCTCCTCCTCCTCCTCCTCTTCCTCCTCCATGTGAGGCAGTGCAGTACAGGGCACAGCGATGTAGGTCTCTCTCCTGAACAGCAATTTAAAGAGGAAAATAATTAAATCAGATAGTCTTTCTTTTTTACTTGTCTTAAAGGTGGTTTCTAACAAGAGGCTAAATGTCTTCACACCAAACAGGCAAACTAACTCACAAGTTGCTTTCAAAGCCGCATTGAGTTTATAAATCACGCTCTTGCAAACTATTTTAACGCAAACTTTTATGGAAAATGCCTTTTAAAAAAAATGTATTACTTTCAGCTTTTTACTTCTGCCGACTGTATTTAGGCTTATTATATACACACTATAAAAGTCACTGTTTGGATTTAAACAGGCAAATATTTAACAGTCTATGACTGGATCATTATTGCAGCGATTATTATGTTTCTAGCATGTTATATGTTTGCCAACAGTTCTTCTAACTCTAATTAATGGAGTGTGTAGCTTTTCATTTCTTAAACAACCATGTATGAAGACACATCGTGGCCATATTCCAGGATAGCAATGTCAAGATTCATCAGGCTCAGATTGTGAAAGGTTAAATTTGTTAAATGAAAATGAAAACTTCATGATTGCAGCAACCTATTAAGCTGTATTGTGATTCTCTGTGCCAAGATTTAAAACCTCTTAAAATAATTAAGATTTCGTTATAACATTTAAGACAATTCACAATTTCACAGCTAAAATGCAGTGGGCAAAGAGGTCAGCAATCTATTGTCATCTGTGTAGCTAGCTATGCATGAAGCATAGCTCAGTCAAACCAGTTGTGAAGTGTACATGGGGAAATTGAATTGACTGGATTTTGTGCCCACGAAATTGACCAAACAAAAGCAAATGTAACCACACCCAACAAGGTTTTTGTTGACGCTGCTCACTGCTAGTGGTATGTTTGCTAAATGCTTTGATCACCAATACAAATGCCCCTGGAAGCTGCTTATAATATACATAATTTATGTCACATCAACACATCAACTCAAACTGGATCTACGCAAACACCTCTAGTGTGAATGTGGCATAGGAAGAGATGAGATTCGCCGTTTTCACGGGGCTAAATGACTCTACCTGATGACTTCTTGTTTGCTGGGGGCCCGTTGAACCCTCAGGCCTGCTTTCTGCTTTCTCTCCGCCAACCTCTTCCTCATGGAGTTGGTCATCTGAGAGTCCAGCCGCCACACAAACACACAGCTGGACACACAAGCACACATTAGACCGTGATCGGAGTCAGTGAGTGTGTTATTAACACGCACTGAGGTAAGGTTGAGCAGAGAATATTTTTAAGAAAGAATTTGAAGGGTTGCTCCTAATGTGAGAGTATAGAATATCAAAATGTCACAAAGGCATTTGTATTAGTCTAATTTACTTCAGCCATTTAACAAAGCGTGTGCCTTTCAGCATATGCGGCTCAATTCACTTGTAATCTCTATGCTTTACTACTCCCAGCTGCTCACCCAAAGATGAAATGAAATACACTTTCAAACATCAAAAACATATTAAATATTGCCATAAGTCAACAAAAGAAGATCATAAGCAATTGCTTATTACACAAACATGGTATTTATTGGATGCAAACAGCGCTGAACACACAGCAGTGCCACATTTTGACTTTGAACGTTCAGTGATCAATTTAATGAAATCATCACCTATTGAAGTTTAATGATCACATTAACTGTATGATGATTCCCGTTTATTCATGCCCAAATTTAAGACCTCTTAAAATGATAATTAAGACTTTAGTTATAACATTTAGGATATTTAAGGCTTTTTACAGCTTTAAATTTGATTTGACAAGACTTTAAGGACCCACAGGAATCCTTCAATCCACGTCTGCACGTTGTTTGATAGCGGAATAAAATGTTAAAATATTTAAAAGGTGAATGTATACCCCCTTTTTTTAATACTGTATAAAACAGTTTCTTGAAAAATCAGTACCGGTAATAAAAAAAATTAAAAGATGTACCTGTCACCAGATACAGTGATCAGATGCCGGCAGTCCTGGCTGAACTTCATTCCTGTAACAATTTCTGAGGGGGAAGAAATGTTTGGTCAACAATAAGACGACCCCAAAACATTATTAAAAAAAAATATATATATAATAATAATAAATAAATAAAACATTTGTTGTGTATATAATATATATATATTTCTGAAGAGTAAGAATTAAATCATTGATTAAGAAAAATAAACGTACCCGAATGTCCAAATAAGGTGGCCACACATTCGCCTGACTCATAGTCAAAGATGCAGATATTTTTGTCAGAACAACTGGTGGCCAGAAACATCCCAGAGGGATCCAACTGGACCTGAGCAGAAAAACTATTATTGCTAAAAATGCAAAGGATTTTGACTGCAAACAATTTACTCAGGTAGTCAGTTACACAATAAACAGCATTATACACACACACACCTTGAGCACTGTCCCATCATCATTCAGGGAGCCCTTGAAACACTTCTTCATCTTGCCACTCCTGACATCGTACACTCTGAAAATGCAAGAGACAAATTATTATTGTACCGAGCATAAAACAAACATGCATATGAAGTGACCCTTTCAATCAGAAGTTTACAGTAGAAGCGGTAGGAACACCTCACACACAGCCCTACCTAATGTTGCGGTCCTGGCACGCAATGGCCGTGTGTGTGCGCGTGGCGTCCAGGTCCATGTCATACAGTGTGGTCTTCTCCACAATGTGATGCGATCGTGAGAAGTTCAAGCCCTCCGAGGTCTTTGAGCACAGACACACAACAACAATAGTTAGAAGGTACATTACATTAAAAAAAAGTGGCATTAAAAGGCACATTAATCAAAAGCAAATCCAAGAAAACTATTTGCATGTTCATTTTTCAGATTAACCCTTTGACACATGATGTACACCACAGCGGACTGTTTTTTTAAAGCCTTTTAACCATTTACAGTATTTTCGGGACTATAAGTCGCACTTTTTTTTCATAGTTTGGCTGGTCCTGCGACTTATAGTCAGGTGCGACATATATCAAAATGAATTCATACTGACTGAGATGAACCAAGAGAAAACATTACCGTCTACTAGGGCTGGGACGTATGGATTTTTTCTTACCGTGGTTGAAAAGCAAGAAATTCCCCCGTATAGAAATAAACCGCTTTAAATCCCCGCTTTAAGTGTAACTTAACTTTGTGTCAGCCTACGTGTCGCCATACACATCAGCATAAATGCTCCTGATAAATTATGTTATTAAAGCATTACATTCACAATCCACTGTTAATTTAACATAAAAGCAAGCAGCGTGGCTTGCCATGAATGCGCGCAAATGCACGCTCTCTTAATAACTCTTAAAAAGCTGACATCAGTTCATCGCGATCTCATACATCTCTGTTATTATCTCTGTTATTCATTTATAATGAAGCTGACTGCATAATGAATCTTTCATAATATCTTTTATAATCCGAGGATTTGCCAGCATGCAGAATTCAGCACTGAACAGAAAGTCCGTTTTGAGCGGTGAAGGGGATTCTCTCTTAAATGCTTCTGATTGGCCGTTGCGTTCTGGCCTGTAAATCGTTTCTATTTTGTTTTAGTTCTTCTTGTTGCGTTTCTGCAACAGATGAATAACAATTTATTCGTTTTTTATGTTTTATTCATATATATTTATATTTAATCGTTTCATTCTCCCGCAGCCCGCACACACATATTGTGAGTGCATTAGGCTACCGCCCACGCTCGCCCATCAAATCTAGTCCCGCGCCGCACTTCTCTAAATCACGGGCCCGGCCCGAGTATAGCGGCGGGAAATATCGAGCTTGGGAGAATCTAAGCTCTAAACAGGACAGAGTAACACGGCGGATATCGCTCATATACATTTTGTTGACGACGTATCTAAGGCGTGTGTCGCCTTAGTTCCAAAGTGCTGCGGGAAACCCTGTTACGTTAACATGTTGGACACCTATTCAGCCTGTTGTTCTGTGTGCTGTTGTGTAGCTGAATAACTTGCCTTTCCAGATTAAATGTCTCTTCTTGGTCTTGGATTTTGTGAAATAAATTTCAAAATAAATGCGACTTATAGTCCGGTGCGACTTATGTTTTTTCCTCTTCATGACGCATTTTTGACTGATGCGACTTATACTCCGGAGCGACTTATAGTCCGGAAAATACGGTAGTTTTTTCCCTCTCCGTTTAAAATTACATTTGAATGGTTTAATAAAAATTTAATTGGTTTAAAAAAGCATGTCTTACTAATTTAAATCATGGAACTTACACAATTTTACATACATTTATTAAAAGATTAGCACAAATAAAAATAGGGCCCAATGAAGTATAGGTGTTATTTTTCCTCAAATTCAGTATTTTTTTTATTTTTTATTATCCTAGCATACATTTATATTTTACAAAAAGTATATCAATTTATCCTCCCCTCAAAGTGATCATAGTGCTACTACAACTAGTGGCGAGATCACCAAAAACTTATCACGGATCCGTGGTTTGATTAAAGTCAATTTTATTTAAAAATGATTACTCACTCACTCTTGAGCATCTGGTGCGAGTGATTTCAATGTTAAGTCAATGTAAAGACGCGTTTATGCGCGACTAGAGGTCCTGCGGCGCGGTGTTTAGCACGGCGTGGTAGACGCGAGCCTCATTGCCATCACAGATAATGTCTTTTCTATCATTTCACTGTAGCTCAGCATCGCGATGTAAAGTTAAAGTTATTGCATGATCACGGTTCATATATGTGGGGAAAGATAAGATATAAGAGTAAAAATATTTCGTTAGGCTACTTCAGTTAATAAGAAAAAAGATTTTACAATTCCTGCAAATGCAATGATGAAGTTCATTTTCTCATGATTTATTTTTATGAATAACAATGTTTCAAAGATTTTTTTCACAAATCGCACCCTGTATATTTCACATACATACATAACATTTTGGAACATTTTTAATCTAATATAGAGCACCATATTAATTTATTGAAATCATTAAGCATTATTTTCTTTCCTTTCTTGATTTAATAATTGATGCATCAGAGGGTAATACTTATAATGATAATATAAAATAAGTAAATAAAAAACTAGAATGTGGAGTCCATGGCATATTTAGCCTGCATAATTGTTGTTGAATATGTCCAAAAGCATGATGATATTTTGAATGATCTGCTCCAGGGATGCTCATCTATTCGAGTGAAACCTCGATGCAATAGATATAAGAAGATAGATGCCTCTATAACATTATAGCAGTAACAAATCTAAACGCAACCACTTCATCCTCACCTTCTCAGCAGATCGAAAATAGATGCTCTTGTCAGCGCCACAGCTGACCATACACAACTCTGAACTCACACCTACAAAAACACATGCACGAAAGACAAGAAATGTATGAAATATATCTCTTCAGTGTACGAATATTAAGTATTTATTGACTGTGAACTGACCTGTGAATTTGATGGCAGTGATGGAGGCCGAATGATCGTAAACCGTCTGCACTAGGTTGCATTTCTTCTCCATGTCAAAGATGTGAATGAGCCGATCACGACTCGCAGAAGCCAACAGATTCAAACCTGACAGGAAAAACACACTCTTCTGCACTGTAGATAATGACAATTTGTAGTGATATAGACTACAACGAGCCAATCACGACTCAGCTCAGCATGTCTAACACTAGTATACCTTTCTCTTCTTCACTGATTTTCAACCTGCTTTGCATTGTGATGACAATGTCGGTAGTATTTATAAAGGAAGAATGTTTACTCGTTCTCCGTGTTGAGATAAAAAAAATATTTAAAAAAAATCATCCGGCGGATTTTGAAAGCTCCAGGGCTTTTGTGAAAACTACTGATTATATTTCCGCATTTTGTATCCCTGCCCACAGGCCGTCGGATCGACAGAGGGTTATTAACAGGACAGTTATTGTAAAGGTAGAGTTATTATCTCTGGAAATGGTAACGTACCGTCACTCTTTAAACAGAATTATGGTAAAAAAGCAACACAAAGACAACAGCTTTCTAATCTGGATGCGACGTTTTGCTTCGGGACAAACTGACAGAATGGCTGTTTGTTTCAGTTTTTCTTCTCCTTTTGGCATAAAACGTTGCCTACAAACACACAGGTTTTTCACATTTTCCGTCACGGCGTTCTCTCCGTATTCTTTGCAGCTTTTAGCCACTGCCCACAACACACTGGATCCTTCACTGGAAACCGAAAGTAACTCACTCCCGCTAAACATTTACTCTTTGAATTCTTGTACCTTGGAACAATAAAAGTCGACATCATTATGACTGAAAATTTGCTAAGAGGCATTTCCTGCTAAAGCAAGGCGGTATTTGACTCTGGTCAAGCATATCCATAGCAGACTGATGGGAGTGGCCTTGGACAGCAGCATGTCCAGTGCATTATGGGTGTTTCCCTACTTCTTTGTCAAAATAGCCTTTTTCCTCAGTTCTCTCTGGTAAGGTAGCACCAAATAAAAAATTTTAAAAAAAAAAAAAATCACCTTTCTACTGCATAGGCAACCTAGTTTTACTGAAAGCTCATTTTGCCAATGGCGAAGAATCCCTTTTAAGCAGTTGTGCATTACAAAATCTATGTATTTGAAATAAAGGCTCACTTACCGGTCTCATTAGGAGAGAAGGCCAGACACAAGACCTCCGAATCATGAGCCTCGATCTTCAGCAGTTCATCCATAAACAGCAAGCCGAAGATCCTGAAGAAGAGACCATCGATTCATATATATATATACACACGATTTAGTTCTCTGCACAGACCCCTCATTCCTCTCACCTCAGGTTCCCACTGCGGTCCCCAGCTGCCAAATGCTGTCCATCTGGGCTGATTCCCATCACCCTGATCCCAGATTTCCCATCCTGGCCTCCTCCCTCAGCTTTCTCAGCCTCAGCTTTGAGGTACTGCGTGTCATCGTCCACATATACTATCCTTGCAATGTCCTGCAACTCATTCACATACAATAAACCAATGAACACAAGACGACACTGGCAAACCATTCTGTCATCATTTACTCTGTACCTCCATAGGAATCAAGTGGATTAATCCAAGTCCTCTGAACAGAATCAATTTATACGATGAACAGATTTAATTTAGGCTTTTATTCAGTTATAAATATGTATATTTTTCTTACAAAAACGCATGGCTTCACTTCAGAAGGCCTTTATTAACCCCTGGACTCGTTTGGATTACTTTTATGATGGATGGTGTGCTTTTTTTGGGCTTCAAAATCTCAGGTAATATTCACTCCCATTATAAAGCTTGGAAGAGCCAGGATATTCTTAAATATAACTGTGTTCGGCTGAAAGAAGAAAGTAATTTAGAAAGCCTAAGATGGCTTGAGGGACGAGTAATTTATGGGATCGTTTTCATTTTTGGGTGAAAAACCCTTTAAGGATATTCAACCCAAGCCATCAAACTCACATCAGAGAAGGAACGAAAATCCAGAGCACATTTTGTTTCCTGTGCATTAAGTTGAACGGATTAATGGTCCACCACAAGACTAATAATGTTTGCTAACAAAGTAAATAGGGTCGATTTTGATTTCATGATGACTTTAATATCTTCATTTGTGTTTCAAGGATGAACAAAGAGTATTTTAAGAGGACATTTAGAGCAACGGAGTAACGTCTGGCACAGTCGTAGCCATCAAAGAACATAAACTTCACGAATCCCAAGTACTGTCATTTGTTCAAGCAATATCATCAATTAAACCCAGGCCTAAATTTAGTTTTGGAAAATGAGGGGCGTTAGTAAAACTATGCGCACTATCAGCAATCAAACTCCGAAATTCAGGCACTGATAAGTCATAGACTCTATTATACAGGCATTTGTGAAACCATCATCCATGACTTTTCCAAACTTTCTGGGTTTATTTTTTCCCCCCAAACTTTTCCAGGCCTGGAAAATTTACATTTTAAAGGGATACTCCACTTTTTTTGGAAATAGGCTTATTTTACAACTCCCCCAGAGTTAAACAGTTGAGTTTATACCGTTTTCGAATCCATTCAGCCGAACTCCGGTTCTGACGGTACCACTTTTAGCATAGCTTAGCATAGATCATTGATTCTGATGGGTCCAGTAGCATTTCTTTCAAAATGACCAACGAGTTTCAATATTTTTCCTATTTAAAACTTGACTTCTGTAGTTAAACCGTGTACTAAGATCGACAGAAAATGAAAAGTTGCGATTTTCCAAGCCTATATGGCTAGGAACTATACTCTCATTCCGGCGTAAGAATCAAGGAACTGTGCGGCCGTACCATGGGTGCAGCAGGCGTAATGATATGACGAAGCACCTGAAAATAGTCCCCAGCTCGGTAACTTCCAACATGACCGGGACTAAGTTTGTGTAGTTTTTAGGTGGCAAATTAGGTTTCCTGTGCGATTAGCCATGGTTCTGTTAAAAAAGTACACGACTTTCAGGTTTATCATGACCGTACGGACCCTAAACAACTAATTAAAAAGACAAAATATGCATTCTCTGCTTTTCAGAATGATTATGAATTTTTTTTTGTAAACTGTGCCGTCCCGCCCCGATGCAGTCATCCGTACCTGGCTGTAGAGGTTGTGCCGGAGGCCGAGAGCCGAGCCGTGACTCTGCGGGGACTCACTCCTCCACAGGCGGATGGTGTTATCAGACGAACAGGTGAGGAAAGAGCCGGGCGACAGACATGCTGACGAGTCTTCAAGATCAGGGTAGGTCTGCAGAGGACATTATGCATTTATGCGTGTCGCTCATCTGATAATCTCAACATGAACTGGTCTGTGAGTAACGCACCTCCACACTCCACACACATCCGCTGTGGTACAGAGCTGAATAGACCTTCCCAACACTGCGAACGTCCCGCACGTCCCATACGTACACACTGTGGTCATTATACACACACGTCAAGTGCCTGCTCACAGGGTCAAAGGTTAAAGCCAGGGTATCTGGATACTGTGCTTCTGGGTTTGCACCGAACAAATGCCTATGAAAAGAGAAAATGTGACGTTTGATGTTTAACGTTAAATTTTAACATGCCTTTTAACAGGAAATTGTTTAAACGATTATACATATGAGATCATTCAAACCACAAGAACACTAGTAATGAATTTATGTTTGCCAACATTACACACACCAGAGTTGTATAGTTTATTAATATTTTAAAATAGTAGGTTTTTTTACACTGTTAATATTTCAAATTTGGATTTATCTTTATACATTATATTTTTATATTCATTCTAGTTCAAGTTAATTTGTGTCATTTTATTAGCTTTTTTATAAATAGGTTTATAGTTCTTGTTTTAGTTATTTTAGCACTAGCTGAAATTAAATACTAACTTAAAATACATAAAAAATGATTTTATGTTTAATTCAATAAATGCGAAATAAATCTAATTACCGGTACGGTAATCAACATTAAACTTAGAACAGTTGTAAAGATAAAGCTATATGTCTGAATTCTAAGTATCGAATTTTCTGGAATACGTTCTTTATCATCTAAAACCTGCTGTGATTTATAATCCAAAGTTAAGGTACGGCAAATATGGCATGTTTGCGATTTTTTTTTTTTTCTCACAAAAAAAGTTAACAAAGTATGTGAACATGTTTGCGAATGTTCACGTTCGCCATTTTTACTTTTGAACAGATTTTTGGATACGAGTGAAGTACAAAGAATAAAAGTTTTAGTATAAATGGAAGCGAATATAGAAACATTTGGATTTGTGAAGAATGAGAGGCATGTGAGATCTGGATTAAAGCATACGCTGGCTTTCTATTGTTTTGCAAGCTTTGAACAATATTGCACTGGACTCCATGTTAAATATTGTTTCTCCCACATCCTCATTCATTCACTCACACAGCCTTTATGCAGGAGATTTATTTGATTAAACATTTATTTTCCTCCTTTCGTTTAAAGTAGAAAAACTGTAGATCAGATATAGTTTAAACTCAATTTCATCTTTGTTTTTTGCATATGGTAAATGACGGTAAAGAGTGAGTTTCAATATTTCATCTCACCTCACATCTAACTTCCCAAATGCCGGCAATTCAGTTTAGCTATAAATTAGTTTAGACACCGTTTGTTTTTTTTAAACAAAATCCAAAGATTTTTTTTGTGAGTGATGGAAACTAAAATACATGTTTATAATGTCGGTAAATATTTCATTTTAATTACCAGTATTTTACATTATTTCAGACTGTAATAATAAAGTGAGACTTGTACATCAATGCAACTAATGCGTTTTTTTCTCTCACAAAAGCAATTTTGACACAGTCTCTAACCATTAATACTAATAATAACATTTATATATATTGTCCACACCCTAAGATAGCACCGTTGCAAACCAATGGAGCCGACATTTAGCATTGGCACCGTGACCAAAGGCTTGGCTTTAGCAGCCCCGACCGCGAGTATCGACTCTGTGGAGCTCCTGATGAACAGTTTTGGTGGAAACAGGAGTCGAGGTGCGCATTTAATTCTGCAGTGAGTTGGGCAGCTGTGGTTTTATGTTGTTTGGATATAATCCGGGTTAGTACCCGGACATCTCTTTCAGACCGCTCCCCTTGCGTTGACAGTTCCTCCTGTTGGATGTGGCTCGTCTGATGTGGTGGGATGCCGACATTACCTTGGATGCCACAGATCTCGATATAGACTTGCTGCGCTGGTCACAGATGAGCGCATTAACAATTTGTCCTCTTTTAAACTCTGCCGCGTCTCCCATTATGTTGCAATATTTTATGTACAGCTGTGCTATTGCTCTGCTAATTCAACCTTCACACCCCGCTCTTAGTGATGGAATGTTAAATCAGTGAAGATTGGCCGCACATGTATGCGTGTGAAACCTCCAAACCCATATTGGCCAGTGTTTCAGTTTCATTGTCCAACCCCTGTATATTTACTGTTGATGGTGGAAGCAGGTGTTCACACAGGACGTGTCCTTGCACCATCAAAACACAGTGCTCTCATGACACATCGGTCAAAGCTGCACTATTTGTAACATGTGACTGCATCTAACATCATCATGACACTTAAATGGCATTGGCATGCAAGCATACATTACAGTTGTCAAATAGCAAGAAAAGGAAACCGGTGCGATTTTAACCAATTGATTGCAAAGTTTAAAGTGGTCATATGACACCATTTTAAAAAGTTCATTATTTTGTATATCAGGTGTTCTAGAATAGGTTATAATCCTTTACGGTTAAAAAAAACATTCTTTACATAATTCTAGCTCCTCTATTCCCAGTGTACCTAAAAACAAGCTGATTTCTACAAGGCCCTTCCTTCTGAAAAACCCAGTGCTCTGATTGGCCAACTGCCCCAGTGCGCTGTGATTGGCCAAACACCTCGAGCATGTGTCGGAAACATAACGCCCTAAACCATAATCACGAGCTTCAACTTTCAAGGCTTCTATGCAACTGTACACAGTTAATAATGTTATCTGTATTCCAGCATCAGTTTGAAGACGAGTCAGACTCTAAAAAAAGTGAATGATCAAGCAGGAAAACATTAAAAAGCATCATATGACCCCTTTAAATCAACAAGCATAGGCGGTTTTAGCTCTATTCCAGCCCAGGCTGGTGTGAAAGCGTCTCACCCAGGCTGTGTGCCCTGAGACACGTCGACCCCCAGGCAGTGTGGCCGGTGCAGAGTGGTGATGTAGCGCAGGTCCTGAGGGCTGAACACGCGCACCGTCCCGTCAGCACAACCGCAGAACACAAACGTCTCGCTCACCGACAAGCACTGTGATGACGTCGTCTACAGAAGCAAAACAAAGACACATGACTGCATATACAGAACATCCTATAAACCCGGTCCTATTTGTCTCGGAGACACGTGTAATAAATGCTTGAATATTTTGTAGGGTCTTACTGGCTTATTTAGGAAGTGTGCAAATTTACTTTTTAATGGGGATTACTACAAATTACAAGGGGTATTAGTTTTTTTTAGTATTTGTTATTTTTGGCATTCTACTGGATTATTTCACAATAATGATCAACTGACCAAAAAGTTATCAAGAGTGCATCTGCTATTTAAAAAAAACAAACCTATTGGTGCTCCAGAAAGGGGAACAAGACGAAACAATTGTGGGTTTGTCCTATAGCGATGAAGAGATAAAATTCCACATCCAGGCACTCACATTGATCATCATCTATGCCTGCATGTGGGATTTTATCTCTTCATCGCGATAGGAAAAATAAATTAGGCCTGATTTTAAATTAGGCCTGCACGATTCGGGGAAAATGTCATATTGCGATTATTGAGATCAATATTGCGATATAATAAACAAATGGTTTCATGAGTCAACTTACTTGGTTCTCAAGGAAAATGCACACACAGATTAGTGATAGATGAAATGTGTATTATCTCAACAACAACTAAATTATTGATAACATCTATAACGATCAATAAGCCATTGATGTCTGGATAAAAATCAACATTTATTAGGCTATTGGGCAAAAAATAACAACTTAATTTAAGTGAACTTCAAACAATCCTCACATAAACCCATAAAAATGTAAATTAAAACAATATCATATACCTGTGCCCGTCCTGTCTAACAGGTAGGACATAGGCTACACTACAGAAATTGAATAAAGTTATCAAACAGTCTGCGCTGCATAAATTATATATCGACCAATCCTTATTAAAGTGACAAAAGTTCTTTAGTCTAGAGAGGTTAGTAATGTTCTCTGTTCCCTTTGTTCTTTGATTAACTTTAATGACAGATAATTAGCGGATACTATGTGTACTGTCCTTTTAAGACCAGCCGCTGCTGAAAAACTATTAACTTGGCTGTCATTAATTTTTTGTTTGTTTTTATAATATTTGAATAAAGGGTGTAGTCAATTTTCTTAAGTCAGACATAACTTTTGGCCACTACTGTATATTTATATACAAGTTACCTTCTGATGTTCATTTCGTGCAGTCACATTAAAGAGTGCCAAAACGGTAAATATAATTTGAATTTCATAATAATACGTACATAACTATAATATTAAAGTTTAAAATTACAAACTGATTTGAATAGAAAGATACATTTTTTTAAAAATAATAAGTTTATAATACAATTGGTGTCATAAAAACGATTGACTTGCCAGTCATTAAATTTTTTGGGTTTTTATAATATTTGAATAAAGGGTGTAGTCAATTTTCTTAAGTCAGACATTACTTTTGGCCACTACTGTATATTACCTTCTGATGTTCATTCATGTTTATTTCGTGCAGTCACATTAAAGAGTGCCAAAACGGTATTTATCATTTGAATTTCATAATAAAACGGGCAGAATTTGACAGCTGACACTATATTATCTATCAAAAGTAACAAAGCTTATTGCCATTTCTTGGATGGCTGGCGAAGTTTTGATTTGAGAATCGATATCAGCTTAAAATCAAGAACTGGATTAAACCCAGTCCTATTAGAGGAGTTTGGATGGATCACAGCAATGAAATGACTTGCCTTGAGGTCGACCCAGGAATCGAGCTGTCGGTTGCTGTTGAACTGGCACAGCAGACCCGTGTGTGTGATGCAGTAGGTGCTGCTGGCCATAGAGCCGCGGCCACACGCCAAACCACAGAACTGGCTGTTCTGGTGCTCGCCGAGCAGCCCCGAGCGACCAATCAGAGGCACTGTGCTGTTCACCTGCAGGACAACAACAGGTGACAATCTCCACAAACGACATGAAGAAAACGTGTGCATATGCTCCATTTGGTAAGAAAACAAAAACCCAGCCACAGAAGGATGTGGGCAAACAAAGGAAACTGCACTAACACACTTGAAGTTCTAAGGTTGTGAAAAGCTAAATAAATGTGCAGATGCCATTCACATTAAGAGAAAATGGCATTGCACGAAGTGTAAACCGGTGTAAGTGGCAGATGCTATTGTAGTACATTATAAAACCATGCAAAAATAAAAACATTCTGTGTATATGCTTATAATTATTAAAACCTTTAAATGGATGCTGCCATATTGGGTGATTACTTGTCCCTGTCCCTCTACAACTACACCTCAAGATCCATAACATTTATAAACAATTATTAAAATGATTCTAAATATGAAGTATTTTAAAAACTGTGTTTTTCAGTGCATCTGTAGACAGCAGCAACATGTGCCAAGCGTCTCACCCCGTCTTTCCTTTGAGGCGTCAAGGTACCAGAACTTAACATGTCTGTTCCCCGCCGTAACGAAGTAGCTGTTGTCCTCCGAGAACGACACCGCAAGCACTCGGCTGGACACCTTATTGGATGCGATCACAGTCCCCTTCTACAAGCAAGGAGAAGATTTAAAAGCATTATTTACATGTTCTTGTAAACCAGACTCACCAGCTGCGTCCCGATTGGCAGTTCCCTATGCAGCGTCCCACACTCCCGCAGCAAATATACCCTCATTTCGAGTTCAGATTCACATGAATAAGTGAGTGACGTCTTATTTACTAACTGGGAATCGCAAAACTCTAGATGATACGAGAGTTGCGAAGTGTAGCTTTTAAACATGGTGCAATATAATACAAATAATAGTATGGCCTATATCTATTAGAGCCCGACCGATATATCGGCAGGCCGATATTATCGGCCGATATTAGGCATTTTCCAAACTATCGGTATCGGCATTTATAATGGCCGATAAACGAATATTTAAAAAAAAAAAAAAAAAACGGACGAAACAGCCTTCAGGGATATTACAGGCACACACGCGCGGTCTCTTGCTCTCTCTCCCTCTCTGCCGTGCACGCGCTACACGGTTTGGAAGCACAGTCTCTGTCTCGCAGGCGCGCTCGCTCTAGATTCCGGAGATTTTAACTAAATGCGCGGCATCAGTGACCCGCTATCAATATGCGGGAGAGTCCCGGAACTTCCGGGAGGCTATTTTTTTGCGTGATGCGCGTGGTGGGAGCTGCGGCACTGGTTAAGTGAGTTCATGGTGAGTTGGTCACGAAACATATACATTCATTGCTTGAATAACAATTAAAATAATATCCCCATCAGTTGTCTTAACTCAAATAAGCATGTTAAATAAGCCCGAGAGTGAAGCGGAATTAGCTAGTAACGTTACGTTGTTACAGTGTAGTTGACTGACTGTCCTTTTAACTTTTGACAATGTGACTGAAGTATTTCTTTGATAGCGTGACAGTTATAGCAATGAGACGTATCATCTCTCCTTGGTCTGTTATATTGAAAATGTATGTTTTACAATTTGCAGTATGACGTTATCCATTGCTAAATTATGGCTCATATAGACTAGCTAATGGCACTATCAGTGGAAGACCGCTAACGTTACGAGTTTGGAAACCACAACAAACTTATTCTGCCTAAATAAGTAATGATTAATGTATTTATAACTAGCATATCTCTAGTTAGAGGCCCTGCATTGTAAAATGTAAGTTAGACTTGCGAGGAGTGAACATTTAGACATAGAGAAAAAGTATCAAATGTAGCTTGTGCATAAAAGTTAGCTTTTCTTTTACACGTGTGTGAAATCCAATGACGCCAAGTGTGTGTTGCAGACTTTTGTGCAGCCGCAGCATTAACGAGTCACATAATAGATTTAGATCACTATAGTAGGTTTTAGAAGGCAGGCAGCAACTGATGATTGAAAATGGTTTGATGGAGCTTGATGGAAAGAATTAAAAAAGTGCAGGTAAAGGGATAAGCAAGCTGACATTGTAGTATACCGGAATATAAGACAAGGTTTTTTGTCCTAAAAATAGTTTGAAAAATGTTTGTTTTTTAGGTTGATAAAAACCTTTATCTTGTTTAATGATAATATAAATGTCATGATGATGATAGTAATAATGTCATTTTTATTAATTTTTTTGTAATTATTACTCTCAATAGTGATAATAATAATAATGCTGGTAGTAATAGTTGTGGCTGTAACAGCAATCATTTATTTGTATGTTTATTACTACAAATAACTAATGTTAGGGAAATCTGTTAATGTTTTGTTGCGCGTTTCTGAATTTTTTATTTATTTTTTTATATCGGCCGATATATCGGAATATCGGATTTTAAAACCAACAAATATTTGTATCGGTATCGGCCTTCAAAATCCTTTATCGGTCGGGCTCTAATATCTATAATCTCTATATCGAGAACAAGAGAAAGCGAGTCTGTAGGGAATGGTGTAAAGTCACTCAGCTTTCACAATAACAAACATTGCTTGTTCGTGATACCAGGTGTAGGTAAGGGATAGAAATTAATCATTTTCATTTTGAATTTGTTCACAATATAAGTATTTAGTTTGTTCAAGGTAGAGTATGAAAAAGCAAATTGCATGTGTCGAACTCGTCCATCCTTTGAAAGCCGTGACTGTGCGCGAGTGGACAGATCTTCCCACAAGCATTTGAAGACCCGCATTAGCTCAAGTGACATAATGCTCCTGATTCTTTAAAGTCCAATGAACTAAAGTCTCCAATGGCTCTTTAAAGTTTCTTTAAAAACTCAAAGCTTTTTAGGCCCCGTTTAAACCTGGTATTAAGATGCGTGTCGGTCGATCGGATCACAAGTGGACGACGCTAAATACAGGCGTGAACGGGGTCTTAAAACCTTTTGAGCTTGTCCACTTTCCACCACTTCCAGAGGTAGTCGAAAACATTATGGGAAGCGCACCAGCCAGACGGGATTTAAACTGTCAGATGAGACCCCAAATTCGGTTTGAAGATTAAAATCGTACCAAACGCAGTGTTCTCTCACCATTCCTGATTTCTAACACACACTCACAGCGTTCGCGTGATCTTGCGTCTGTCAGATCAGAAACTAGAGCCGCTGCTCTCTGTGTGTTTTCCCATCGTCTCCTGCGAAGTTCATGTGTAAATTGCGCGAGCTTATTTTATCCATTAGATTGAAAAACACATTTACCACCCATAGACCCTCCCCTCAAAGAAATCAGGACAGAAGTGGTGTAAAGTGGACAAATGAGAAACACCATGTGTAAACGGGAACGTGTCTCTCGTCTACTTGTGATCCGATCAACCAAAACGCATTTTCTAATACAGGTGTAAACAGAGGGGAAAACATTTGAACTAATTTGACATTTCCATTAAAGGAGAACTCCGGTCAATTTTAACATTGAGCTCAATTTTTAGTAAATTTGGAGTGCTGTCAATACAGAGAACAACGACAAAAATCGGTGTTGCCTACACCGTGTTATCCTCTTTTTAAAATTTACACCCTATTGACTTGAATGGGGCAAGTTTTAAACTTAACCAGTTCTTAGTCTTATCATCCTTGATGTGTCATTACAAGTGCCCAGCCATGTTGAGTGATTCCTTAAGAGTGAACACGAGTGAATCTGACTGCAGTAGATGTGAAAGATATGAATAAAAATGATGTTATATCAGCCAGCGCACAGACCTGTATTTAGTTCTGTTTTCGGTAGAAGTCCAAAGTAGTCGATTGTCGAGTTCACGCGCATAGGTTTAGTTGCTATGATCACGCGCGTGAACTCGACAATCGACTACTTTGGACTTCTACCGAAAACAGGAACTAAATACAGGTATTTGCGCTGGCTGATATAACATCATTTTTATTCATATCTTTCACATCTACTGCAGTCAGATTCACTCGTGTTCACTCTTAAGGAATCACTCAACATGGCTGGGCACTTGTAATGACTCATCAAATATGTTAAGAGGATAAAAGCAGGTTTAAAACTTGCCCCATTCAAGTCAATAGGGTGCAAATTTTAAAAATAGGATAACAGTGTAGGCAACACCGATTTTTGTCGTTGTTCTCTGTATTGACAGCACTCCAAATTTACTAAAAATTGAGCTCAATGTTAAAATTGACCGGAGTTCTCCTTTAAACTATGATAAGGCATTTCATTTCTGCAACATTAACAGAATTGCAAGAACACTATTTTCAAGCCCATGTAGAAATTAAAGTTGTCAAGATTACAAGAATACTAATGCACTACTGTCTTTGTAATCTTAAACTCTGAGTCCAATATCACTTTTCTGGGATTCATAGCATCCCGGCAGACGTCTGTCAAACCCACCTTCCACTCCCAGACGCTGACGGTCCCTATCGTGCTGGTATCCCACAGACACGATATAGCTCCCGTTGGGGGAGAACGACACGCACGCCACCCCCGTACTTGTGGCACTGGACCCTCTGCCACCTGCGCCCGCTCTGCCACGTCCCACACACGCACACAGGGCATGTGCCCGCTCTGCCCGGCAACAGGGAAAGAGACCGTGAACAGATGAAGAAGAGTAACAATAATGCATGAAATCATAATAAATGTGTGCTAACCCACATCCAGATTTGTCTACCCTACTATAGAGTGCAAAAGTCAGGTTACGAGAGTAAAAAAGCCTATTAATTGTCTCTGTAGGGGAACTTATTTTAAATGCTAACCTATACAGCTTTTAAGACAGACCTACTGTGGGCTAAAAGGTTGTTCATCGATTATATATGCCTTTGTTGAAGCCATCAGTTCACATTATAAGTGTTTAACAGCTGAATCTATGGTGAAAAACTACATTACCCATGATTCTGCAAAAACCTCCACCAATCAGAGAAACAAAACACTCCAAAAGAACTCTTTAGCCCCGCCCCACTCCCATAATGCACTGCAAATGACGTAAGAGTCAAGCTGTGTCCCAAATGACACACCATACACTATGTACTTGTACTATATACAAAACATCTAGCGTATGAATTTTATATTTTTATTCTGACACTATTTACACTACAAAACGGCCCAGAATAGAGCATAAGTACGCAAAATGGGACACATCTTCAATCTACCTTCGCTATCAAACTGCTTATATATGTTATATCAATTTTGCAATAAACTGAATAAATTGATTCCACACACATGTATTTAAAACAATAGCTTAATATTTGTTTATAGTTTTTATTATGTCATCCGCAATGCTTCATGGGATTGTAGTTCTTTTTCTCCTTAAAAAGGTGAAGTACAGTCCTGTACCTTTTGTATCCGATTTTGTTCGGTTCATGGTTATTACTCATTAACAAAAACTTTGAAAAATCCCAAGGTGAAAAATTAAAGGATAAAATAAAATGTATCCGGAACCAATGGCGCTGAAAAAGTAGACGTGCGCTCTATTGTGGCCAATAATGAGATTAAACCAGACTATATTAAAAAGTCCCTTTCAAGGAAAGCCTGTTCACTCGGCGGCCATATTTGCAACACCTCCGGGCAAGTCCTGTCTACTTGAATGAGAAAATCCTAAAAAAACTTTTCAAATCAGCAACAAAATCTGACATCAACTGTCCCATAAAAGTTTCTTATGCTCAAATAGCGTAAAAAACATATTTCATAAGCACGCGTCTCACAACACTGAATGTTTTTATGGCAACAGGAGCTGCAGTGACGCCATGACTTTCTATATATAAAGTCTCTGCTATACTAAAAAACCGATTCATTTAGGCTAATGTAGCAGGTAATTTGGATACTTTATTCGTACACTGCAGAAATAGTATGAGGAGTATGACAGTATGCTATTTTAGATTTGATTTTCATTTACTAGTTTTCAACACAGTCAGATAGTGAGAAAAAGCATGAGTGGAAAAAGCAGCCAGCGATAAATAATCATGTGTCAGAGAATGTAGGACAACATGAGCCTTTCAAGAGTTTAAATGGTGACTAATCCTCCTCTAAACGCAGCTGCAGTGATATGAATCTTCTGACTCAAACTTAAACCGTTGAAGGAATACTTCACACAACAGAGAACTGTGCATGACCGCCATTCCCAACCCATTTGAGGCTATTCTTTCTGTGAAACGCACAAGGAAAAATATCTGAAGAATCTTCCAGTGGCTTTTTTTCACTCACATTTTCTCTGAGTGAACTATTCTTTTACTTATCTGCCAACTCCCCAACGCAACACGCAGCATTATTAGTCAGACGCCTAAAAAAGCGAGGCATTGCACTGCATTTGTGATCTGCTGTGGCTACAGCGACTCTCTGTTGGTTTTCCGAGTTGGGACAGACACTGGGCCTCACTATGACGAGCGGGGAGCAGGAATGCGCACGGAGAAGCCCAGACATAAGCCCTCCTCTACCACATATGCAGAAGATAACCGTACGGATCAGTGAGGGACCGCCTCTAAGGGCATCCAGCACAGTCGTCATTCTTCAGGCCCTCGCTAAACATCTCAGAACACTTACCTCACCAGTGACCAAATATTTTCCATTCTGCGAGAAAGCCAAGGCACTGAAGGTTTTCCTAAGTAACAAACACACGGATTTAATTCAGTTTCAATGTACAACACTATGCCACTGTAAAGATAATAAGCGTGTCGTTTACCTGGATGTGTTAAATATGTGAGTCTGCTTGTTTTTCTTTGGGCTCAGGATGACAATAACACAACTGAAACACACAACATCATATCTGCATTACTTCACATGTGAAAGAAAATGTGCAGTTTGGATTAACTACTGTCCAAAGGTTTGGCGCAAGTAAAAAAATACGTTTTTGAAAGTCTCTTCTGCTCACCATGGATGCATTTATTTGATTAAAATACAGTAAAAATTATTAATTACAACATACAAATTCGAGTTTTCAAACTGCTAAATATTTTTTGTGGAAACAGTGATACAATTTTTTTTCAGGGATCACAGATGAATAGAAAGTTTAAAAGCATTTATTTGAAATAGAAATATTTTGTAACATTATAAAATGATGAATCAATTTATAATGTCTGCATGCTTTCTTTTACACTAGTTTCGAAGTTTCTCTCGTTCCCACAGATGTCCGAGCAGAATAATCGCAAGTCTAACTTGCGTTTAAAGTTCACCTAATATCTAAAATGGTCATTTACTCGTGTTGTTCCAAACCTGAATAACTATTCTTCCTCTTTTTAAAGAAAGGCTGCAGGCTTTTACTTATAAATAAAAGCGAAAAGCTGTCGAGCTCCAAACATAGAAAAAAAGACAATAAAAGTCCTCCACACAATTCTATATTTCAAGTATTCGGACATCATTACAAAACTTTATGCAACAAACTAAGATTTAGGGGATAGTTCACCCAAAAATGAAAATTATCCCACAATTTACTCTCCATCAAGCCATCCTAGGTGTATATGACTTTCTTTCAGCCGCACACAATCAGAGTTATGATTAAAAATATCCTGGCTCTTTCAAGCTTTATAATGGGAGTGAATAGCAACTGAGATTGAGGCCCAAAAAAACAACATTTAGCCAAGTAATTCAGGTCCAGGGGTTTAATAAAGTCCTTCTGAAGTGAATACATTTATTTTGTAAGAAAAATATCGATATTTATAGCTTTATAAACCATCACTGGATTCCAGTAAGAGCCATACAGAGACTATAGTTTATGAAGTTATACATATGGATATTGTTCTTACAAAAACACATGGCTTCACTTCAGAAGGCCTTAATTAACCCATTTGGATTACTTTTATGTTGGATGCCACACTTTTTTGGGCTTCAAAATCTAAGGTCCCATTTACTCCCCATTATAAAGCTGTCCAAATCGTATGGGCTACTTTGCTTCTTTTGAGCTTGACAGCTCCGGTCACCATTCAGTCAGGATATTTTTCAAAGATTAACTTTTTGTTTTACAAAAGAAGAAAAAAGTAACGTCAAAAGTGTGAGTAAACGTCAGTTTTCTTTTTTGAGTGACATAAGTGTGGCATTTTTAAAGTGTGGACACACAGAAAACACGTATATAGAGACAGTCGTAACTTTACCCTGCAGGATAAGCCACTAAACCCGTGTTGTGGTCGCAGGTTAAAGCACTGCTGCTGGAGGCACTGATGCCCAGGACCTTCTCCAGGACGACCTGCAATCACAACACAACTTCATGAAACACTTCATACATCTAATCATCTCGTGCACGACAACATTCAACGTGCATGCTGGTCAATGCAATGCAATAGACGTGCAGTCGTGTATGAACGACACAAAAACAATAACACACTTCAAGAAGCCGAATGTAGAAACAGGAAGAGTGGTTGAGTTCTGGCCTGTGAATCATGGGTCGTGTTGTTGTTGCTCATAACTTACCCGGTTATGAATGTCTCGTCTGTTGCTCTGTCGAGCTTTCCTCCTCATGTTCGCTGGGATTGAAACGCTGTTGTTATTGACTTTCCTTGCTCGAGAGGTCAAACAACTTGCGTTTAGACTCGCTCCATCCGCCATAGTGCAACACTCCTTTAAAACGGGTCAATAAATAATCCACACTCTAATGTCACATATTCGTTTGCAATTAAAACGCGTTAAAAGCTGTCCATTGATCAGAAACGCGAGCGCGCGGATATTTTATACTCGGTATAATACTGATTGTGGATTAAAAGTTTTAGTTAATAAAGTTCGATGATGAGATGACTTCTATTTGTTTTTCGGCTGAAAACGAAACTTCGACAATGTACAAACAGCTGTAAGCAATGAAGTCCATGTAACGTGATCTGATCTGAGACTGGCCGTTTCAAACATACACCGTGTCCTGTGATTGGAGGAATCCCGCACTGGAGGCGGGATCACTCGTGTAGCTCGCTCACTATTGGTCGATTTATGTATGGGTTTGGCCACACGTCTCAACTTATTATCATCGCTGCAAAAGTTGTGATCATAAATCCATCATCACAGATCCTTTTTGAACACATAATCATTAATCATGAACATAATGAAAGCAAGAATCATTTACAGCTTTTCTAAATTACAGTTACATAAACATTAGGGTAGACACTACATTACTGTTGAAGAAAGAGTTCATGAAATACAATAATTTTAGTAATTATAAGTACATAATTTTATTATTATTATGTAAACAGGGCACAAATAATTTAGGATTTTTATTTTTGGATGCTAGCTATATTTTGATTCAAAGATTATTTTGACTCAAAGCTCTCACTCATTTTACATTTTATTTTTGGGGTAAAATACATTGTAATTAGCAGAAAAAAAAACATATTTCTGACGATCGTTGTTGATTCTTTATTGATTCTTACGAAATAATAACACAAATAATAATATAATAATTATGATAATAAAAATAGTATTATTAATAACAATAATTATTTGTGTTATTTGATAAATAAACATCAATAATAACAATAGTTATAATTATTATCATTGCTTATGTAATTATTATTTAACAAATATAAATTATTATTATTATTAATATAATATTATAATTATAGTTATTACTAATAATTCAATTAATGGTAACAACACTGATTATAATGTTTTTATTTATGAACCTATTAATAACAAATGTACTGATTCAATTATTCACTAATTCTATATTATAATTACCAATTATAATAAGTATTATTGTTACTGTTATTTATTTAAATAATGATCAATTATAATAATCAATAATATTAGTAATAATCATAATTATTATTATTATTGATACTGTAATACATAAACAAAATATTTAGAAAATAAATACTATCCTATATTCATAAACATCATTCATAATTAGCAATAGTCATTCTAATTCTAATTATTGTTATAATTTCTATCAATAATTAAGTTAATAAAAACAATTAACAAAAATATTATTTATTACAGTAATAACAATAATAATTGTATTTAAGTAGTTGCATTTAATGGATAATTGCATTTATCCATCCATTCATTCAAAGAGATATTCACCTGTATAAGTTTAAATCAGAAATATCCTATATTCAGAAATAGTAACAATAATTATTGAGAATATTATTGTATAAACCATTATCAATAATATTAGTAATAGTAATCATCATAATTGTTATTATAATATGTGTCATTTAACAAACACATTTTTCATTTCATTCCTTCATTTAATTGATCTTTTTTTTAACTGAAGAGAAAATCCCCAGTATAAGAAATGTCACAGTTTAAATCAGATATCCAGTGAAAGGGGGCGTGGCTTGACTGTTCAAAGTCCTGATTCTCCTGCTGGGATCCAGGGTTTAAACTCACTCCGGCTTTTGGTGGCGTTTCAGATTCACACACACACACACACACACACACACACACACACACACACACACACACACACACACACACACACACACACACACACACACACATCAGTGAATCGAAAGACAATGCAGAACTCCACTCAGTCTGAATCTGAATACGTGTTGGACTACGAGTACTACTACGATTACGTGGACCCGGTCTTTGTGAACGCCACTGCACTGAAGTACAACAGATGTGAGCTCCTTTACATCCTCTTCTTGATCCCAGTTCAGCTGATGTGCCGTCTGACCGTCCGTCTCTCTCCAGACTCAGTTGTGCTGATCTTCTGGATCATTCTAGCTGCATTCATTGGCTTCTTCTTCTTGATTCTGTCACTTATATCACACACAGGCCAACTACCAAGGTAAGAATGAAAAAGCTCAGTGTATAAACATGTATATTTATCACACTGTGGCCATTTTAGAGATGTTAATTTTACATTGTTTTACAATATTTTATTTGTGCAGTTGCTTTGATTATGGTTTCTAATTGAATTTAATTCTCATACTGCTTTTTAATAACCAACAAGACATGTTGGATCTATAGACATACTCAGCGCTAATTGGATAAAAGACCAACAAATATTTTATGAAGTGAATATTATTATATTTTTGTTTGTTTATAGGGGTCCTCGTGTCAAAAAATCCGGTTTGCCATTAATGAAAGGCTATGGATCTCCTCAGAAAAGATACTAATAAGAAGCTGACACATGAAGACAGTAAAGCCATGATGAGATCTGATCCTGTACACGAGTGAAAACACACTGTAGAAAAATCACTGCCTACGAACTGACATTAAACCATGATATCCTCATCAATGTGTCTCTCATATATATATATAATTTGGTGATGGGAAATCAGATGTACATACAGTATTTACTAAAAAGTAACTACAAATATATGAAAAAAAATGATATATTAACATGTGTTTGACATTTCAGCTGGTAATCTCAAAACCGTGGAAGCTTGTTTCCGTCAGAGAAAATAAAAAAGGTGACATGATCTCGCCATTCAGACTAAATAAAAGTCGCAATTTCTGAGAAATGGAGTCAGAAATGTGAGATATAAACTTGAAATTGCAAGAAAAGGTCAGAATTATGATATAAACTTGCAATTGTGAGAAATATAGTTGATATTTTGAGAAATAAATTTGCAATTCTGAGATATAAAGTCAGAAATGCGAGATATAAACTGAACTGCCAGAAAAAAAAGAGTCAGAATTGTGAGATATAAACCAGCCATACTGAGAAAGTCATAATTGTGATGGATAAAGTCTGAATAGTGAGATACAAACTTGTCATTCTGAGAAATAAAATCAGAAATGTGAGATATAAACTCGCAATAGCAAATTATAAAGTCAAAATGATACATTTTCAGAATTTGACTTTAAAGCTTGTATCTCATGATTCTGAGAAAAACTATGAATTGTGGGACTTTTCTAGTAGTCATATCACAGTTCTGAGAACGATGCGAGTTGTGAGTAGCTTTTGTGCTGTGTTTATTCACTGGTGGCAGAAACGAGCTTCCATACAAAACGGTCAAATATTGGGCGGTTTTTTTTTGGGCCGTACCAAACTATAAAAAAAGTGCGATGTAAATGCAATCATACTGAAATCATTATTAAGCACACAAAAAACACAAACACAAAAAGGGCATGTTCATCTTTTTTATTTTAAAATTATAAAATTACAAAAAGATCCACTTAACATCTATTACCATTTAGCGTAACAATGTGTGTCAGGGGTCGAGCGCAGACAGGATCTCTCCGCACATGAGCAGTGTGTGAGATGTGGGGCGTCCTGCTGCAGGTCCTGGAGCGCATCAGTCTGGCGTGGGTCAGCAGGAGGTCAGGTGACCGAGCGCCGCTCCACAGCTCATAGATGTACAGAGACAGCAGCTTCAGACCGCTCTCTGACAACAAGATAAAACAAGCAATATTTCAGTGCAAAAACATATCAACAAACTTAATCATCTTAACAGGGTTTTCAAAAACATTCTTCAATAAAGAGCTTTAAACCAAACTATCCAGGCTTCAGGGGAATAGCAAATGTTACCATCTTTGCTCTGAAGAGGGAAAAAGGAGCTAAAATTGGGAGGGAAGAGAGTACCGGTACCTATAATATCATTACAGTGAGTGAATGAATCTCATCACTTAAAGAACTGCAAGTGATACGTAACCCCGGTTCTCTTTCAAACATTCGCTCGGTATCTCACTATGGGAAACGCCTCTGGGCGTGACAGATCCTGGAAGCACCAATCACACCACGCCTGTCAGTTGACAGACCAATCACGACAGTGATGCGGGAGTCCCACCTCCCTAATATACACCGCTGCCGGGTGGGCCCTACTTCATTCTCTGCATATCTCTACTGCGTGCACTGCAAGGAGGGAAGTGTGGTGAGATACCGCACTCGTGTTATCAGGGAACCGGGGTTACGCAAGTAACCTAAAGTTCCCTTTCAAACATTCGCTCGGTATCTCACTATGGGATATAGACAACTCCCGTATTGCAGATATGCTGTCTGAAGCAGGCATGTCAACCAACTCAGTGATGTATGTAACAAACACACCACAACGAGTATTGTTTTTTTTTGTTTTTTTTACACACTTAGGACGGAATGAGCCAGTGATGACTCAGTGATACCCAGTCTATAAAATAGGACAAATGTGTGAGGCGAAGCCCAACTTGCTGCTGCACACATGTCCTGAACTGAAACGCCCACGACGCAGCCAAGCCTCTGGGAGAATGAGCCCTCAGCCCCTCCGGAGGACAGAGACCCATGCCATTGTAACCTAATATAATAGCTTCCACCACGCAGTGGGACAGGCGCCCGCTGACGCGAAATAGGTTTCCCTTTATGAGGATCAGCCCATGAAACAAAACTGATTACTCTTCCTTAGTGCTTTCGGTCTGTCCACATAGTGACGCAACGCACGGACAGGGCACAAGCAATGAAGCCGCGCATCCTCTGACGAGGAAAAAGGCTGCGGATGCAAAGATCCGATTTGAATATGTGTGTATGGTCCTCCTTCCACACAATTGTAAACACTGACTCGGTGAAGCGTGACCTTTTCAACGTAATTGCGTATTACATGACGTCACGAACGCGCATCACAGAACAGAACAGAGAACAGAAACACATCCTGTTTTCGGTTCGTGTAGATGTCTTTGGTCCATGTTGCGTTCACATTTCAGTCGAAGCACACCATGGGCCCTATTTTATGATCGAAGCCAGGGGTGGGGAACGTTGGTCCTGGAGGGCCACTGTCTTGCAGAGTTTAGTTCCAACCCTAATCAAACACACCTGAACCAGCTGATCAATGTCTTCAGGATCACTACGGCTACAATCAGGAGTTTTTTTCAGGGTTGGAGCTAAACTCTGCAGGACAGTGGCCCTCGGACCAACGTTCCCCACCCCTGATGTAAGCACACGGTCTAAAGCGCAGGGCGCAAGAAGTTTAACGACGGGACAAATGGTCGGCGCTCCCGGCGCATGGTCTAAAAGGGTTGTCTCTATTCTCTTAATGAGGAATGGGTGTGTTTTGAGCGTAACATGCAATAAACCAATCAGAGTCTCATCTCCCATTCCCTTTAAAAGCCAGTTGCGCTCGCGCTATGACAGATTCGCTATTTACATGGAGGAATTTGCAAGCGGAAAAACTGAACGCTTCTCTAGCGAGGAAACGGCTCTGCTCGTGCGCGAGGTTAAAGACCATCTACGGGACAAGCCGGATTCCACCATATCTTTATGTACACAATATTAATATTTTACTTTGTAATCCTTTCATTTTGAATATATGGCATGTTTGTGTGCTGCTGTGTGTGTGTAATAAGCAGAGTGTACCCACCTATAGGCTCATATTACTAATGCGCTCTTTAAATAATATAAAAATAACTGCGCCATTTACTTTAGACCAGGTTTCAGTTGGTCAATGGCATAGTCTATTTCAGTTTCCTCAAAATAGCAACGTGCCAAAATAATAATAATAATAATTCGTTACATTTATATAGCGCGTTTTCTGAGACCTCAAAGCGCTTCACATAGAAGGGGGAATCTCCTCAACCACCACCAATGTGCAGCATCCACTTGGATGATGCGACGGCAGCCATATTGTGCCAGAACGCCCACCACACACCAGCTTACTGGTGGAGAGGAGACAGAGTGATGAAGCCAATCAGTATATGGGGATGATTAGGAGGCCATGATGGACAGAGGCCAAGGGGCAAATTTGGCCAGGATGCCGGGGTTACACCCCTACTCTATTTCGAAGGACATCCTGGGATTTTTAATGACCACAGAGAGTCAGGACCTCTGTTTAACGTCTCATCCGAAGGACGGCGCTCTTTTGGCAGTATAGTGTCCCCGTCACTACACTGGGGTGTTAGGACCCACACAGACCGCAGGGTGTTGTAACTAACACCTAGTAGTAACCACTAACACCTCTACCAGCAGCAACCTGTTTTTCTCAGAAGTCTCCCATCCAGGTACTAACCAGGCTCAGCCCCGCTTAGCTTCAGTGGGCAACCAGTCTTGGGCTACAGGGTGATAGGGCTGCTGGCAATGCGCCTGAACACACCTCATTTTTAGACCAGCAGCCCATGGGCGCAAAGATGGTCGCAAATACATCTGCTATTTAAACAACGTGGTGGAGCAGGACGGGAAAATGATAACTGCGTCGGGCTGAAACTAGCAAAACACACTTCCGTCGCATCTGGTGCCGCATTGTGCTGGGTGTATGATAGATAGGGCCCTAAGAGTCCGTTGGGAGCTGAGAATGTCGTTCTCAGTCCACTTGTTTTTTTCCCACCAATGTTCGGATGGCACTCGTTCAATTGATCCGCACTAACACAGTTTGTTTTAATCGAAGTGTGAACACGCTAAATCTGAGATCTAAATGCTAAGTCTCTAAAGATTGACTGGGATTGACTGATGTGCTCTATGGCTGTAGCCTTACCTTTCTTGGCACCATCATCTGTATTTTCAGACAGGCACGTTCGTAACACCGTCTGGTGGATGACGTCCGGAAACCCGCCGCGCGCCTCGAGCAAATGAACCATGACTCTAGAGAACAGCTGAAGGGTGTCCACTGTTGAGCCATGCTCTTGCGCTGTGTGGTGATACAACCTTAGAAAGTCCTTTCTCGTGATTTCATCGGACAGAACAGCGTCTACGATAGCGGAGCGCGGCAGAATGACGCTATTCACCCATTTTAAAAGAGCTGAGGTGCTGCCGTCATCATACGGGCTCTCGGTCAATGTCTTCAGGGCCCACTTGAGAGTTAAACATGCAGTTGCAACGTTTAGATTGCTTAAATCAGGCTTGTCTACGGGTTCAGGTTTGGGTTCCCAGTGTGTGAGGATGTTTCTAAGAAGTGGTTTACACTCGTCCAGCAAAGCCAGCTCCAGTTTTTCCCCTTGTCCGTCTGCAGTCTCTGTCTGTTTTTCCATCTGAAGTTGAGCTTGCTTTGCTGAGTGGCATTTTCCTTGCCCTCTCTCTCTTCCAGAGCCTGAATAAACACATGAAATGTTTAGTTAGGAACAAGAATGTGTCAAAACATGTGATCTGTGTGTCTAACATTCATCTAGTTTCCACAAGGCCAAGGACTGTCCGTGTTCACTGCCGTTCAAAAGTCTGGGGTTGGTCAATGTTCATAATTGTTTTTGTAAGAAGTCTTTTGAGCTCACCAAGGCTACATTTATTTAATTCATAATACAGTAAAAACTGTAATAATGTGCGATATTATTACAATTAAAGGGGTCATGACATGAGAAACCAAATTTGCCTTGATCTTTTGGTATATAAGAGGTCTTTGTACCATTAAAACGTCCTGTAAGTTTCATAGCTTAAGACGTCCTCCCCATTATAAACGAATCATTTATTTAATCAAGCTCTAAATACAGCTCGTTCTGGATCCATGGTAAGAAGTGACGTCACGGTACGAAGTGACGTACCAGCGTTTGCATATGACCGCCTCCAGGCACAAGACAACTACGCTTTAAGGGCAAGACAACTACGCTCATTTCGTATCGTTGTCGCGCCCCGCGCGCTGCGCGCCTCACAAGTGTTCAGTCGACGGACAGCGAGTGGGTCTGTGTACAGGGAAATTACGATGCCGCAGATGTGCTGTTCCTGGCTGTGGACAAACAACATCTTTGAATACGCTGCGAAAGATCCAGTCGTCAGGGGAAAATGGATGCACTTTATTTTTTGCGGACGTCCCAGTCACTGCAGTGTTAATGTAAGTGTTTACTCTATACATTATAAGAATGACTGTTTTGAGAAAAAAATCCCAATATGATGCTGGCTTTGCTAGAAAACTGTTGCTCAAAGATAAGTCCGTGCCGACTATTCTGGGCTCAAAACGACGTTGCAAACTTAACGTTACTTTTTATCACTGGCTAATATAAACACATTTGTATAAGAGAATCTTGAAAATATGTCGCCTGTCTAGTACGTTAGGCCTACATGTGATAGAAAATTAAAAATGTTGCCTTTATCAATGCTGCATCTTCAAAGATGGCCTGTCTGTGCATTTTTGTCCGTGGTACACCCTATCATGTCATTGAAATTAGTTAAATAATGTTAAACTGTTAGCAAATTAAGCTATAGGATAATTATGCAACAATAATCCGTTTTTAAGTGTCTCGGGTTACAATTTTTTTATTAATTCAAAATAGTTTCACTTTCCATGTGGACACGGGCTGATCCAGTCTTCGTTGTTGTGGTCATGGTTCATTTTTCTCTGATTCCTCCTCTGATTCCGGCTCAAACATAATAAGGTTTTATCATTGCAAGAGCCATCGCTTCGCATGCATCACCCGCTACTAAACAGTTGCGCCGAATCCGCAAATGTTCTGGCTGGGGGCGTTAATAATTGATGCATAGGCACTGACGTTAGCCAATCATAACAGTGGGCGTTAGCACTGAACTCTTAAAGGGGAAACACCCCCAAAACAGACTGTTTGAATCAGAGGATGAGAAACAGGGTGGGAAAAGATCATAAATCACTACATTTTAAAAGTTTTTTGTAAAAAAAAACTATAGTAATACTATAATTACACCTAAGGGAACATAATAATAAAATAAAAAAACCCATGTCATGACCCCTTTAAAAATAACTTTTTTAGTTTTACTTGTGATGTCAAAGCTGTATTTTCAGCATCATTACTCCAGTCTTCAGTGTCACATGATCCTTCAGAAATCATTCTAATAATAAACAGATTTCATGCTCAAGAAACCTTTTTGTAACATAATAAATGTATTTATATTAGGGCTGTCAAAAGATTAATCACGATTAATCGCATCCAAAATAAAAGTTTGTGTTTACATAATATATGTGTGTGTACGGTGTATAATTATTTATATATATAAAAACACACACATTCATGTATATATTTAAATATTTAAGTAATTAAATTCATGTAAATATGCGATTAGACTAATGGCTTAAAGAACTACTACTAGTCGTCTAGAAAAAAACTTAAGTCGTGCACGGGCAGCCCAACTTATTTCACATATTGTTGAACCAGCGTGTCACTGCGGGCGTTCAGAGCTAGCGTAATCTCCAGAGAGACTCTCTCTGCTCTGGAGGAAATAGTACCACTCCGCTCACATGCTCCGGTGTGATAAAACGTGTTGTTCTTCTGTTGTCTGATATAGTTGATTGACAGCTTTTGTGTGCGTTATTGGCAGCGTCACCCTCTGGTTACATGAACGCGTCACTAGCGCATCAGAACCGAAAACATGGGGATTTTTTAAAGACAATAATCGCACAACCTATTCATTATTCTATAATAAAATCAACTAATCGAATATTCGTGAAGTCTCATCCCTAATTTATACATATTTGTTTAAAGTATATGCTAAATTAAAATAACATTATTAACCTGTATTCTAATCAAACCGTTTTCGGAACGGTAATGTTTAATCAGGAACGCAAAAATATTGATTCTGCTCGGAGTGAACCGATTGATATTTTTTGTTTGTTTTTAAGCCCTGATTTCAAACGACAGTGACAGAATTTGACGAACCCTTTAACTTGCACTCGGACTCTTACCCATCAGCTCTTTGACTCTGTGTTTGTTGACGAGGGTCTGAAGTGCGGACAGCAGTGAGGCGTCCCGGGCCAGTGTTGCCCAGCGCTGCAGGAGACTGAGCACTTCAGAGCACGACACTTTCTGTGGGTGTAGCGTCAGCCAGCCTGCCTCTTTATGAGCCTTCAGAGCTGTCCCATGATGCATCAGTACTGAGTCGAGTGTGTGCAGGACTGCCTTCAGCTGAAGCGCGCTCACACCACTCCTGATCAGGAACAGAGAAAGAGCAAATGGTTAATTGAAACGATATTCTTGCGTTTGATGAAGAATTGTGTGAGGTCCTATTCTGCTTTTTTACTTGTTTAACTTTCTTTAGTGTAATGTTGCAGTTTGAGCAAGGAAAAGGTCTGCAAAGATACAAAGCTCTCCAAAGGGAGTTATTCTTTATGCCAGTGCGCACGGTTTCTGAACTCACTAAAACGCCTCGTTTAAAGTCTTGAGTTTTCTTCCGTCACAATATTCCTCATTTAAATAATTCCCACCCAAGGCAACGCGAAAAAGTGTTAGCGCAAAACACGCTCGAAGCGGCTGACCAATCACAACACACTGGACCTTTTCAGAAGGAGGGGCTTCATAGAGACAGGAACTGAACAGAGCATTTCTGACAGACTGGGAGGAGCGGAGCTGCAACAATGGTGAGTATGGGAAAAATAATGTGTGTTTTCAAAAAAAAATAAAGTCCAAAAACAAAATGAAGACTTTAAAAAAGGGGGCATAAAAGGTTAACATAATCTTCTCAAGTATGCAAACGTGTCTAGCCAAGCAAGGTTTTTTTTTTTGCATCAAAAAAAGTCTTACATTAGTTTTTCATGACCATTTCCAACCTTTCTTCTGTCGTTCCTCACTCTGCATGTTCTCCCACATTTCAGCCTGAACTGTTTTATGAATCTATCATAATGCAATGTAGTCTTAGCAAAGAGGCTGTTGAACGATATGTGACACGACAGCACGTTCAAAAAACCTGTTGATCATTTCACACACAAAGGCTGTGATTCTTAAATAAATAAAAACGCTTACTAAAATTTTGTTTTTACTTGCATGTTGCGTGACAATTAACCATCATCAGAGAGATGTAAACATGTGAATGTGTCCTTAAATTATTAAAATATTAAATACATTACATCTAAGGGGTTCTGTTAGAAAAAAGCTTGATTCCTGTTCTAAGGCGTAAAGAGAAAGTGGAAAATGGACAGGAAAAACTAATCCATGACTATTTTTGGCACAGGAAAACCATTATATATTATTATAATATTGTAAACTGACCTCATGGAAATATGCATTTTTCACAGACATTTGATGTTTTACGGTCTTACCCCAGATGTCTGATGACTGTGAGCAGCGTGCACAGGAACTCATTGATGATCGGCAGAGGAAGACATTTGCCTGAGGTCTGTGGCCGCTCTGCTGTAGTGCTGTGTGCTTCTGGCTTCCCCTCTTTATTACCCAGATTAGTGAACCACAGAGCATGAAGCAACTCGATGACCGAACTCAACAGCTTACTGTCAACATTCCTGCAGGAAACAACTCTGATCAGTCTCTAAAGTGACCCCACAACGGACTGAGACTGAAAGCACATGCCAATGCTTAAGTTAAAGTGCAGCTGGTATATATTACATTAGTTAAATCACCTCTTTTCTATAATCTGTAGTATCCATGTCAGGACTCCATGCTCTTTGGTGAGGACATACGCTGCTCTGTTGCCATGAGCCGTCTGCCGCAAAACATTTATTATCTGAATCTGGGACAGCAGAGCAGAAAATTGTCAAACTAGCAGTTTTCCAGATATGCCATGCCATATTACACAACAAGTATGACTATATGTGACACTTAGAAATGTGTATAGTACTTTATAAGGCTTTAAACCCTAGGTATTAATAAGTTGAGGTTTCACACTGTCCTAAACCCTGGGTTAACGTCCTGATTTGCATATATGCGGTGTCAGTGTCATCGATTGGACAAACGCCGCACACGATACGTTAACAAAGGCATTGCACATCCTCTTATAATATATTGCAGACTGCCGTTAACTTTACTATCAGATTAATCCTGAACGGATAAATTATTCAGTGTCTCTACAGACTTCAAAAGGATCCCAGCGTCAGGAAACATGTCGATGATTTGTTTAATAGTGTCCCAGATCACGGCAGAGGATTATATGTTTGTTCGGAGCATTTTTGTAGTCGTACAAATTGTTATTGAGAGTTTGCAAAGAAACTTTTGTTGAAAGATGAAGCAGCAAACTGTATCGGCTCTGACCACAAACAGGAAGTCATTTTATTTTCTGATTTAGTTATTCTGGTATTTTGGGCGGTTGCTGATGTCTGATTGGTTAGGACAGAATGCAGTCCAGACTAACGAAAAAAAGTGAAACTATGGATTTGCAAGCGAGCACTGCAGTGATGCCTGCAATCACAGTTAAAAGCAAGATGTGCAGCACCAATCTGCCATATACATAACATCATAATGAGAACATTACTGTAAATGTACATTGTAAATGATTTGTGCTTTAGTTGCCCGTGTTTCAGCGTTATTGTTACGGGAAGAGCGCATCCACAATGGGAGTTACACATTCAGACAAGCACGGTCAAGTTCATGTTCGCGGCCCTTTGTGCAGATTCAAGTAGTAATATGACTTATGTTGTTGTATATATCTGATTAATCTCATATATGATGCGTTTGGTTGAGTTAACGCGCTAGCAAAGCGCTTCTGTTTACCTATTTAGACCAGCTCAGGTTATGACTTTTAGGACTTCAAATTTCAGTTAATACATTTACAGTTTCTTCCTCATTAAAAATGTATATGACTTACTTGCGTACTTACTAATTTAAACCTAAAATAAAGTTTAGGATAATAAAATTAACAACAAAAGGTATTTTTTTAAAAATTGGATTCTGCACTAATCAAAAAAAATATTTTATATAAAATTACTTTTTTTTTAAAGGAACACTCCACTTTTTTTGGAAAAAGGCTCATTTTCCAACTCCCCTAGATTCAGATTCAGATTATTTTATTTAATGCCATGTCAGCATTCAAAGCCATTTTCATGGCAAAAATTCAATTACAAAAATACAAATATCATATAAATATAATAAAAACAGAACAAACAACAAGTCATTATACAAGATTAACTCCCCTAGATGATAATGATATTACGCAGCGCCTGAAAGTAGTCCCCAGCTCGGTAACTTCCAACGTGACCGGCACTAAGTTTGTAATATCATTGCGCTGCTGGTACGGCAGCAGTTCCTTGATTATTACGCAGGAATGAGAGTATAGTTACTAGCCATATTGGCCTAGAAAATCGCAACTTTCATTTTCTGTCGGTCTTCGTACACGATGTAACTTCAGAAGAGTCAAGTTTTAAATAGGAAAAATATCGAAACTCTTTTGTCATTTTTTTAGAGAGATGCTAACGGTCTAATCAGATTCAATGATCTATGCTAAGCTATGCTAAAAGTGCTACCCGCCAGACCCGGAGATCGGCTGAATGGATTCGAAAACTTTAAAACTGTTTAACTCTAGGGGAGTTGGAAAATGAGCCTATTTCCCCCAAAAAAGTGAGTGTTCCATTTTTTAGAGCTTATTGTATTCTGCAACTAATTCTCAGTTGCAACTTATTACAGCAGTAATTTTACACAGAGCAGACGTTGATGTGCACCTGAGAGGCCTGGTCACACAGCGGCGTGCTGCCGAAGCCCAGCAGGGTCTGATAGATGCCTTGCTTCTCACAGAGCTCGTAGCACAGCTTATCCCGGACCCCTTCCTCCAAAATACTCAAACCCCACTCACGCTCCATTTTGTGCTGGACAGAGAAACAGAGTCCAGTCTTCAGCAACTAAAACATTCATTGGTTAAAAAAATGTTTATTTGAACATTTTTTAATGTATACTATATTACCAAGCACGAGTTATTAGCTATTCAACCATAAGTGTCTAATCACATGATCTCGGATGTTTCATTACCTCCAGATCGAAGCTGTAGAAGAGTTTGAAGAAGTCGGGAATTCTCTTGAGGTCCAGAAACTGAGTTCCCAGAAGAAATCTGCTCACCACCATGTACATGTGTTCCTCTGCAGCGGGGAAAAGTTGGACTCTTCACTCTCATTATATGTTAACAGGTCAAGTGAGCACTCGACTCTACGGCTCCATGAACACACTCACCAGGTCTCAAGATTTGCTGAGCGACTTTAGCAATGAAGGCCACGTGTACAAACGGTACCTGGAGGTTTCGCTTTTGGATCCCGTTCTTAACGGTGTCGAGCAAGTACAGTAGCTGGATATTATATAAAAACATAAATATTAAAATGAATAAATGCTATTATAAGAAAATTCAAAAGTTGGGGTCAGTAAGATTTAGCATTTATTTGATACAATACAATACAGTAAATAATATTGTGATATTATTTACAATTTAAAATAACTATTTTCTATTTGAAAATATCATTTATTTCAGTGACGGGAATGCTGAATTTTCAACAGATATTAGTGACACTCAGTCTTCAGTGTCACATGATTTTTTTTTTTTTACAGGATTCTTTGAAAAATAGAAAGTTTAAAAGAACAGCAATAATTTGAAATATAATTTTTTTTGTAACAAATGTTTTTACTGTAACTTTTAATCCATTTAATGTTTATTCACTAATCTTACTGAACTCAAATGTTTTAAGGCTATATTATATTATATACAAAAATGTAGAGTCAAATTTTATTAATATTTCCCATTATTACAACACTGAAAGCAAAGTATAAAATTGCATAAAATATGGGGGGAAAAGTAAATAAATGGAGCAATCTTCAAATAACTCTTACTAACGGTGATATTTGACACTTGTAAACAGTGACACACGTCTCTACCTGTCTCTTCTCTCTGAATCGAGCGCCCTCCAGGTGCTGGTAAAAGGATCCCAGGACTTGGTACGCCGCGGCCCTCACTTTAGGGTCACAGCTGCTCAGGGCCGCCACTGCGACACCCAAAGCATGACTGGAGACAAACTTCTGGCAGTCCACCGCACACTCTGATGAGAGAGAGAGGTCACAGCACGGGTGAACACATGTAAATACGGTAAACCACGAAATGTGTGACCTTGAAAAAGCAGGCTTGCAGGCAAATGTTTCAAACTGATGAAATGTTTTAAGATATAAAAAAATCTTGACATGTCTAGATACTGACTAAAATGTTTTTAGAAAAATGTTCGCAATGATTTTGTTGGCCAAATAAAATTAATAATTAATTAATGTGAATATATTGTGTTGATTTTATGGCAGATTTAAAGGGGTCATGACAAAGATTTTTAAAAACATTTATTAATTGAGGTACACTTATAATTTGAATTCAAATTTTTTATATAAATAAATAAAACATTATTCGTTTTTTGCACACAAAAAAACGAATACTATATATATATGCGTATTTTTAAGGGGCGGCTCCTTTAAGGCTTTAAGTTATAATTGGCTATTAAACTCGGTATTAAAATTGGTGTTAAAACATTATTCATACAAAATCGTCATTTACAGTCAAAGCATTATGAAATCATTCACTTATGTGCTGTGATGCAGCTGCTTTCAGATGAAATACAGCGGCCTGCTTCATATTTCAACAAAAGTTTATTTGCGAACTTTCCGTTATACAAACCTTGTTTACAAAAACAAAATGCTCCGAACAAACATATAATCCTCTGACATGATCTGGGACATGCTATCAAATAAACCATCCACTTGTTTCTGATGCTGGGATCCTTTTGAAGATGAAAACAAGCTCGATACAAACTCGAGTGTGTGGATACATCAGAAACTGAACACAAATCTGAAAACTGTATCCAGTGTAGACGGCGTCACTGATTATAATGGCTTATAATGACGCTCATATCCAGGGACACATCCATCCTCTGGAGGCAGTCATATGCAAATGTATTTGCCTATGTGACGTCACAGATCCCACAATATAAAAGCGAGCCGCTTTTGGAGCTTGATTAAATAAATGCTCGACTGAAAATATCGACTGATACAATAAATTGAAGGAAGAAAAATCACTAATAACAGCCGGCAATATGGTCCAGTGCTAGTCAAAGTACCTAAATACAAGTAAATACACAGAGCCAAAAACCAGCATTGTGGGCATGCCATGTCAGGTTACCTGGGCGAAGGATGAAGCTGAAGAGAGGGAGGAGGAAACAGGGGTCATACAGAGATGACAGATCGACAGAACGCTTGCCTTCCTGCGTGTACACCGAGCTTCTGCTGCCCTGTGGAAAGAGTTACATGATGTTCATGCATGACTCAGGCTTTAAAATGGTACAATTCATTTATTTTCCTACCTCTATATAGGAATAATGTAAACAGGAATAATTAAATTTAGAATTTGTTCAAAAGGTTAGTTCACCCAAAACTCTGAGGCGTTCATGCCTTGTTGATGTCAGAGGTCAGAGGAGAATGATCAGACTGGTTCAGCTGATAGAAAGACAACAGTAACTCAAATAAGCACTAGTTATACCCATCTGCAGAAGAGCATCTCTGAACACTCAACACATCAAACCTTGAAGCAGAAGAGCATCTCTGAACACTCAACACATCAAACCTTGAAGCAGAAGAGCATCTCTGAACACACAACACATCAAACCTTGAAGCAGAAGAGCATCTCTGAACACACAACACGTCAAACCTTGAAGCAGAAGAGCATCTCTGAACGCTCAACACGTCAAACCTTGAAGCAGAAGAGCATCTCTGAACACACAACACATCAAACCTTGAAGCAGAAGAGCATCTCTGAACACACAACACGTCAAACCTTGAAGCAGAAGAGCATCTCTGAACACACAACACATCAAACCTTGAAGCAGAAGATCATCTCTGAACACACAACACATCAAACCTTGAAGCAGAAGAGCATCTCTGAAAAAGCATCTTTGGAAAAATAGTTGCCTGGTCTCATGAGTCTGGATTTCTGCAGCAACATTCAGATGGCCGGTTCAGAATTTGGTGTAAACAACATGAAAGCATGGATCTGTCCTGCTGTGTATCAACGATTCATGCTGGTGCTTGTGTAATGGTATTTTATTGGCACAATTTGTGCCCCTTCAAGGCCGGACTTACCATTGGGCTTGACTGGGCTGCAGCCCATGGGCCCTGCCCAGTAGGGGGCCCCCTCCCTTACCTGTTTTCATTTGTTTGTTTTGTTCGGTTAACTTGTATGCCAGATATCCAGAAATGATTAGCCGTATTTCCACTGTCTGGCCATGTGCGAGCGAGGGCTATAATCAGCCCAAAGTAGTGACTTGAGCACTTGAAAACAAAATCCAATACACTTTAGTGCGTACGCACGCGCCACACGCGTCTTTCCGCGCTCACAGAGTAGTTTGAAAGACTGAGGGGAGCACGGGATAAAATACCCGGGCCTTAATATCCTCCGACTGAGAGCTTCGAGGCCATAATCAAACGGCACAACCTGATATTTATCTTTATTTCACAAAGAATAACATGCGTGTTGATCCATCTGCTCCATTGCGATCGGCTACTTAACAGCTTCAATATGCTTTTAGTCCAAAAGAGCGCACATTTAGAAACATCTGGATAAATTATCATATGTCTCATTGCTTTACTGAGAATGATACTTTCTATAATATAATTTTTTTCACTAAATTATGTGCTCTGGAGAGTTTTGAGCGCTCTCTCCATTGCCATCACAAACAGGAATAGGCATAGGCATTTTAGGTTCGATATTCGCCGGACATTTATTTTCCTTTGCCACTGTTCTATATAGGGTCGGCAGTCTTACGAAGATATATCAATAGCAGAATTACAGTAACCATTGTATATCGACATTAAATATTCATTCAAAAGCACCTACGTGAGCTATAGCTGCATATGATTTGACGCGTTTCCACAGCGCATGATGCCCAAGGGAACATCTGCCAATTACACCAACTGCGTTAAACGCAGCCTATAATTTTTATTATTTAAAATTACTTTTAACATTTAAAAACTGACATTTTCAAATTCCAAAGCTTGAAGAAGGTTGAATGCCTGTGTCTGTGGGTGGAACTGTGGGAGGGGTAGTAATGTGGACTGGTGTGCATAGCTACACCATGGTAACACTCTTGTCCCAAAAAGTATTGCTATACAACGATATTCAATATGTTGTCCCACGGTGAGTAATTTTTCCCTGTTGCACCTACACAAAATGGGTTCCCTCACCTGCCAAATCCCACTTTAACCACTGATTATGATGACTACTTAATATTAGCCTACCACTAAACTTTGACTAGGCTATAGGCATGTTTCATATTAATTGTTCTAAGAACCTCAAAGCATATTTATTTTGTAGCGCAAGTAGGGCCCAAACATAAACTCAAGCCCAGGGGCCCCCAGCACCCGAAGTCCTGCCCTGTGCCCCTTAGTACCAATTGAGCATCGGTTAAAAGCCACAGTCTACCTGAGTATTGCTGTCCATCCCTTTATGACCACAGTGTATCATCTTCTGATAGCCTCTTCCAGCAGGATAACAGGTCATGTCACAAAGATCATCTCAGATCATCTCAAACTGGTTTCTTGAACATGACAGTGAATTCACTAAACTCAAACGGCCTCCACAGTCTCCAGATCTCAATCCAATAGAGCATCTTTGCGATGCGAAGGAACGGCAGATTCACATCATGGATGTGCAGACGACAAATCTGCAGCAACTGCGTGATGATGATGATGATATGACAATATGGACCAAAATCTCAGGAATATTTCCAGCACCTTATTGAATCTCTGCCATGACGAATTAAAGCAGTTCTAGAGGCAAAAGTGGGTCTAACCTGGTACTAGCACCAAAGTTTGGGTGGAATAGACTTTCGATGGAGAGACAGAAATCTCTCAGAGCAAGTATTACGAGTAAATAATGACGGAATTTACATTTTTGGGTGAACTAGCCTTTTAAGACAGATACATTAGAATACCTTGTAAATGCTGTATGTTATTTACTCTCTCTCGCCTGTGGTTACCTGAAGGATGATCCGTCGCTGCTGTGGGAAGTGTGTCACAGTGTTTAACATCATGTCTGTGGTGAGCAGTGACAGCAGCTGCTCTGAACTGGGCTTCTGCCACAGGGAAGGTCCCAGGCTCTTACGGGCTTTATGGTGCTCCACCGCGGCGGGACCCCAGAGCACATACCTGACCGCAAACACACACATGCAGTAAACAACCCTTTTCTGTATGTGGAGATCATACTTTAAACGTGTGAAGTGAAATATGCTGAAACGTACTGAAACTCTGTGAGACTGATGTTGTTCTTCTCATATTCCTGGAGCAACAGTAGAAGCTTCTGGTCTGCGATAACCAAAAAACATTTCACTTAATCACATAACTGACTTCATACAAAGTCCAACTCAAATGAATCATGTCCAGTGGGTGATGTACCTGTGGTGCTCAGCGAAGCTCCATACGCCCCCAGCAGCACGAGGAAGTGGTTGCTGTTACACACTTCAGGACATTTCTTCACCAGCGTGAGCAAGAAGATACCAATGATTCTGGAAAACATTATTATTATTATTATTTTTAAACAACAATCATTCAGAGGAGGTTGTTTTGGAATCCGTAATCCTAAGTCTAAGGAACAGTGATAGGGACAGAAGGCTTAAGCAAGCAGAACTAAAAAAAAAAACTTGATACATTTTTTGGAAGAACATTAGGAGTGTAACGGTACTCATATTTGTCTGACAATTATCGGTATGGGACTTTGGGTTTGGCATGCATGTGTGGCGAACGAAAGCATTGTTTCAACCACTGAAAGTGAAGGACATTGTGTGTGTAATGTAAGTTTCCCAGCTAGGATGGGACAGAACTGTGTACATTGATTTATGTTGCAAAAACATCTGAAAATATTGAGCTGTTATGGGAAAAGTGGACAATCCAAGTTGTCCTAAACATTAGACATGCTTTATATGAAGCGCTTCAAAATAACTCATACCTACTTTTTAAAGCAGACTGCCCTCCTGTCAGGTGTGTGTCATTTCATTTTAGTAAGCAAGTCTGCGTTAAACTTCACAGACTTCAATGAATGATCGAGAATCCACGTGCAACCACAAACAGATGGAGCGCAATAGAACAAGAACGCAATAATTATGACTAAAACATACATTTAGCGAAAATATTTTGTCATCTAGAAGTAGAAGCACTTCAAACATCATCTTCTATTTACAGAAGGACTATAAAACTGCAGAATGAAGAGTGTGCTATGGTATAAAAGTATAAAAATAATAATTGAAAAAAAGTCTCTCACAATTTAGAATTTTTTTTCATGTAATTCGGAGGGGGAAAAGTCAGGATTACAAAATTATAGTAGAATTGTGAGATTTTGCGAGAAAAGTTGCAAATTACCCTTTTTTATTTTGTTATTCTGTGGTGGAAAAAAAGAAATTGTGATGTAACTCAGAATTCTGAGAAAAAAGGTTGAGGATACGATATACAAACTCAAAATTGTATATAAAAAAAGTAAAAATAGCAAGATGTAAACTTGCAATTGCAAATCTGAGGGGAAAAAAGTCAATTACAAAATATAAATATGCAATTGAAAAAAATAGTCAGAATTGAACTCGCAACTGAGTAATAAAGTCAAAAGTGTGAGATATAAACAGATAATTACCGTCATTTTTTTTTGTGTGTAAAGCTTCCATAGTGGCAGCAATATTGATTATTTCAAGGACATAACCATTTAGTTTACTCTGTTTAGTTTAAAAAAGCATGTTTTGTTTTTTTCTCCCTTCTGTATCAAAAACCGAACCGTGACTTAAAAATCGAGGTACTGACGAACCGTGATTTTGGTGTATCATTAGACCCCTGATGAACATGTGTTCATGCACATAACATTTTGTACAAATTCTCAATGTACTTATTTATTTATTGACTTGACTGCACTGACACTATTGGACTGAACTGAGCTGAGGACGACATCACTGTTTCTCCAGAGCTGCTTTATAGATGAATTAAACTCGCTTCATATTTGATCATCTTAACAGAGTTATTGACCTGAAACTGAATCAACACTGTAACCGACTTCAGCTGAATAATGGCTGTTTACTATTGTCTTTTTAGAGCTGCTTTACAGCCGAATCGAACTCTGTTTGGCATCATTGATCATTATTTTCCTGTTATCACTGTAGAGCTGCTTTGAAACAATCTGTATTGAATATATATAAATGAAGGTGACTGACTTTAAACTGATCATCGTTAATTTAAAAATGACAAAAAACATCCAAATATTTACGTTTAGATGCCAATCAAAAGATAAGCTTCATGTGTTCAGGACGTTGAGCTGCTGATATGGTTGGTCTCCATTACCTTTAGACGGATGAGGACTGTGGGACTCGTTCTGTGCGGCCAGCATCGTGGGCAGGAACAGAGAGTGACTGGTGGTCATCATGTGGATGGTAGACATGGGCAGCAGCTCTTTAGGCGTCTCTGGTCTTCCATATATGATCTCCACAAGGGTGTTTAAGGTCCCCCAAAAAGCTTGAGTCACTGTATCGATGCCTGAGGGTGGGATTTTAAGAGCAGTTTTAGTTAGCCAGAACGCACACTGATAGTGTCATCGGAGTAGTAAGCTAGTAAACAATGTGTCCTATTCAAGGGCGCCGTAAAGGGGTGGAAGGTTAGGACGATTCTAAGGGCCCAGGCTGATTTAAGGCCCAGAAGAGCAGACCCCCTTTTTCTTTTCTTATTTCTTTTCACTTTTTCATACATACCTTAAAAGTGCTAGGGCCCCTCATGCACTAATGTGTATTTTGTCCGTTTTGACCATAGATTTAATATTTAAAAAAAACAAATAATGTATTTACTGTATCAGACACACCCCTCCCTCTCACAATGGTTCATTCCACCTGCGCTGTCCAAGCTACGATCGCTAGTGTAGCCGCCTTGCTTATTGCACTTGCTATGATGCATGCAGCGCAGACACACGCAGGCATGTCACATCAAAAGTCAGGGCATTAAAAACGGAAAGAGAAGACAGAGAACGCCGAAGTCGACAGTAGGCTATGTATGTCACACAGTTTTTCAAAAAGAAAGGTAGCTTGCCTATTCCTGTATTCCAAAACTTTCAGAGTTACTCATTTTTGTTACTACATGATGACCTGCTTTTATCTAGTTAGCTTAGTAAAATAATTATTGAATTATGATTTACATCCAACATAACATCTCTGCTGTCTCCGGGTTATCAAGTCTCGACACAGATTCAGCGGCGGCTGCACACCCGCGTCCTCCTCTCCCCCCCACGTCCCCCGCCCCCGTCTCAGCCGAACAAGTGAGCATGAGCGCGAAACTTCACGAAGATTGAAGCCTCCAAACACGTCTTATCTACTGTGTTCGCCACAGTGATGATAACTTCACAAAATAAAAAGTAATCTACATGCTTCAAAAATTACAAAATCAGTTTGCCATGTCGTGTTCTGTGAAGTGACAGACAGTGCTGCTGCTACGATCGATGCTGTCAGATTTGACGTTCTTAATATGAATAAAATGCCCCAGAAAAATAATATAAAATTTAATAAAATATGTCTGTAGTAACCATTGGCTATAAGGAGTTTACAAAATAGATATTTTAATATTATATAGCCTATTAAGAAAACTAAATGGGCCAATAAAAATAATTACGTGTGTGTGTGTGTGTGTGTGTGTGTGTGTGTGTCTGGTGTGTCTTGATTTTGAGCCCTTTTGGCCTAGCTAGTTTTATTCCTGGACTGATTTAATTATGGTTAGTTCTAGCTGATATTTCCTGATTGAGCAGTTTGACCCAGCTAAAGCTTGTTCATGTAAAGTATGTCAATATGTGTACATTATGTTCTGTTGTGCCTGCGATTGCAATTGAGATAATACATGTTCTCCCTTTTATGTAAACAAGTACATATTTCTATATATTTTTTCTTGTTTTTTGTAGGCTTTGTACTCATCTTTAGACATTTTAACTATGCAATGTGCTAAGTATCTTTTTAAAAGTATACAGGGCATGTTTATTGGGTTAAATTGTATCTGTAAAAATGTAGGGGGCCCAGAAATGTTGGTTTCCATAGGGCCCAGAATTTCTGGCGGCACCCCTGGTCCTATTAGCTTGTGTTCATTTAAAGGGGCTTTCGCACCGGATAGTTTTAGGAACGAGCCACCAGTGTGTTTCCAGCAGGAACTCTGGAGTGACGTGAGCCGCGCTTGTTGTGACTTATTTTGACGGCGCTGAGAACACCAGAGCCTGTGCAAACAAACAGCGCTCGCATTCTCCGTGTTCATTAGTCTAACACGTTATTAGATATAACTTTTCATATACTGTCTACTTTCTATGTATAACAGTGCTAAGTGTATGCCGTGTGGTTGGTGTCCAGTGTTGCTGAGCAGAAATACATAATCATGTTTCTCTTGGTCCCCTCAAGTTGTGCTGGATTTTCTCCTAAGCATAAAGGTTAAGAGGCCCATCTACCACTGTTTTCCATGTTCGTAGAGTTAATATAAAGGCTATAATCTGTGTTTACACAACATTTCTTTTTTAAATGGCGGGGGCTGGTGTTTCCATAGACAGTATATAAAAATGGTGTTTCGACAATAGTTTTAGGAACTATGAAAAGGTTCATCCGGTGCAAATGCCCTAAAGGTCCCCCTGTGGTGAAAATCCAGTTTTTAATGTTGTTATATGTCTATGTGGTGTTTTTAATATGCTTTAAGATAAACCATGTGTAGATTCATAAGTCGACAGCATTGCTGAATATTTTCTGCTTAAAACTGCAGTGAACCAAAGATAGTCTCAAAAACACGATGTGAAATCGCTGGTGTTTCTGACGTCACACACTACCTTGACCAATCAGATCAAAGTGTGATCGTCAACCAGTGGATCTCTGAGCTGAGTGAGTGAGTGGAGGCGGGGTTCATAGAACTGCGTATAATAAATGAGGCAAGGGTGTAGAGTTACACAAGCTATTTAAGGCTTTTTCTATTTTTTTTTGAAAGAAACAACTTTTAAATATGTAATTTTAGTGATCAAAGATGAGTTTTAAGGGATCAAATGATTGACTGCATGAGGACTTTAAGTGAAAAGTCACTTACTTCAGCCCAGACTTGACAAAGGTGTTCCAGTCTGATGCAGTGATATTTTCTGGAACGATCTGCAATAAACCAAACAAGCAGTAAACATCAGCTGGATGTTGAGCTATTTACATCACAAACATGTGTAAGTGTACAAAATATTGTACAAATGTATATAACTACATTATGCTTATGTGGCACAAAAGTTGTTATTAGCAGAGTTTATAACAAATAGTTGATGTATGTGGATAAAATAATAAAATGGACAATGGTAGGCTGTATTAAAAACAACATTCACATAATTCACACAAGTACATAAAAGTGAATGCTTTGTCAATCAATTACAAGGGCGCTGTTTTTGAAAATAATATGATTTCATAACTTCTGACTTACACCACATTAAAGTTTCAAATATGCAGTTTCGATAGTAAAAACAAAAAACACTTACACATTATCATGAGGCTAGTTTGAAACACTTCATCCAAATCTGGCAACCTCAGTAACTTTTGAATAATATTAAAAGAAAACAATTTGAAATAACTATCAGTAAAGTCCTGTGTTCATGGAGCTAACACCACCCACAGGAATTATGATCATAACCTTAACCAGATGTTCATCCACCGAGAGAAGTAAGATGACAATGCTAATACTGGACCCACCAGGAGTGACGTGAGTCTTGTCAGCACGGTCTCTTCATGGAGGCACTGCGGGTCTTTCTGCTCTTTATACACCGCAGCCAGCCAGCGGAGAGCGGCCGAGAGCAGCGATGTCCTCCACTGACTCCGTTCCTCTGAACCATCACACAGCTTCTCACTGATGCAGTCTGCCAGCTTCCACCTGAGACCACACGTGCCAGCTCAGCTCAAGACCACACATATTCAAGTAGGATCATGTCAAACAGTTCAACTTACTGGAGGTTTGAATCATTTATTTTTTTAATGAATAGGTTCAATTATTATAATTGACCGTTCGCAAAACCCCGCCCTCTAACGGTTCTCGTCCAATCCTAGCTCAGCAACTGTAACTAAGGAGAAGGACCTCCGTCAAACATTCCGATTTCAGCAAGATAGTGCAACGATGCGCCCTATGGCAGTGCGGGTCTGCACGGGCTTAAAACTTGTTGTATTTTATGATTGCTTGCAACTATAATAAAAAAATAGGCTACATGTACAAACACCCGTTTCCACTACGGCACTCGCGGCCCCTCATCAGTCAGCAAACAAGAGAAAAAAAAAGAGAAACGCACAGACTTACTAATTAGGACACAACTTTGATTAGATGTGGTTGAACAGGTAACACAGTCACAAATTCCTCTGGAACTCAAACATTAAACTTCAAAACAAAGGTCGCGCAGTTGCACAACTATTTACACAAATATATCCTTCTCAGTCGGCTGAGTTATGAATGAAGAGAACAGAGAGTTGATGGTTTCAGCGCGTCCTCTGATTGCAGTGTTGTGACTGAAATAGCGCGGCGGCCGGGAGCACATGCGCAAAACAGTTTTGTAAAATGATATATGATCAAATAAAATGATTGATGTATAATTTTTACAAAACTGTTTAGTGCATGTGCTCCCGTGCGCTATTCTGTCTATACTTTCTGTCGTGCCTTGGAGGATATGTTTGCTGCATTACTCCAAAACCAATCACTTAATGTATGGAGCTCAACCCAGCCATGTGTCTGGTTCTCAATTGTTTGACGGGCGTAGTAACAATAACTAAGGGGCGTGGCTTTTGCGAACGGTCAATTGTTTTAATCATCTAAAAAAGCATAAATACTAAATCTAGCCGTTTACTACTAGGTATTGTTTCATTAGTGCAGGGATTCACACACTTTTTTGTCAGATGAACTCTTTGACCTAAAATGTTTAGTTGTTTACTACAGATGTATAGAAACCTCCTCAGGTTTTAAGTTTTGATATGTGTTCTCTGCATGCAAACAGATAAAACCTTTTTTAGCAAATTATTTACTTTTTTTATTATTATTAGCTTATATGTGTTCTTTATACATATGGTTTAGTTTGACAGAAAGAGTGATGAGTTTGGTAACACGTTACACTCCACGTGGACTTGTATATTTTTATCTTTCTCTGTTGCGTTTTTGTTTCCATTCATTACTTTTAGGTTGTGATCATTGGCTGTCACTACGTCCCGCGTCAGAGCTGACGTTCCACCAATCCGCTGACGTCCCGCCGGGTTTAAAAGGCCCTTTGACCAGGAGTGAGCAGATCAGCGCCAGATCTCAGTCAACTCGCATGCATTGAGCTGTTTTGTCGAACCATGATCACGTATTTGGTATTGTTAATGTTTATGCTTATGTGGTTTTGAGTAACACTCCTTCGGGTTTGTTAATTCTGATGCTAACGTATTATTGCACTGTTCAGTGTTAAGTCACAGCAATACTCGTGGTGCATTTGTGTGCGTGTGACCGATCCCTGTTAATCCGAACGTGTTAATGCAGTAACCTGTCTAACCATAGAGCATTAGATTTGAGTTTCCCGATTTTGTGTTCTACTGATTGCTGGCCTCCACATCTGCGGTAGTTTTCTTGTTAGTTAGTTGGAGAGTTAGTTGCCATCATTGTATTTCTTTTTATTTAGTCAGCGTAGTTTATTTAAGGCGGCATATACGCTGAAGATTTCGGGTGTGTTTCTACATTTTTCGTTTGGTAGGTAGTTTTAGAGGTTTTGGGTAAATTAGTTATGGGAATTATGTTTTGATTATTTAATTGATTTGGCGACACCCTTGTTTTTGATTATCCGTTTCTCTTTTACATTTATAATGTTTTTTTTGTTTTTGTAACTTCATCCATCTTTAATTAAACATTCTCAACGTTAATTCTGGTCTTGCTTGTGGTTTCTGCAACTTGCACACATGGCAACAGTATCTCACGCAAATGTTGCATAGTCATCCCGTTTACATCTTTAAGCACGTAGCATTTGGTGGTGGCAGCGGTGGGATTATTATTAGCTTATATGTGTACTTTATACATATGGTTTAGTTTGACAGAAAGAGTGATGTTCATGTATTAACTAGGGATGCACCAAATCCAGGATTCGGCCGGATATTGGGCTTTTTGACGGGGTTCGGTTTCTGCCAAACCTTAGAATATTTTTCCACAGAGCCGAACCATAGGCTAGCGCTACGCTGGTCGACGTCGCGCCGCCGTTGATTACGTGTCTGTGTTTATGTAGGTGGACTGTTCGAATGCAGTAGGCTGTGAGAAAGTGAAAATGAAACTCGTGAGCAGAAAAAGTTTGTTTGGCAGTACTTTCAGTCAAAAGAAGGCGGTTCAAGTTGAGCTACATGTTCAATTTGCAATGACGATTGGTCTCGTGGTGGCAAGGACCCTAAACAATACACAACATCGCCGCTGCTGAAACATTTGCGTATGAAACATCCGAAAAGAAACGAGTTGTGCAATCTACAGACAGCAGCCAAACAGCAGCAACTTCAGGTACGGCAAAGGAAGGGCAGTCACAGCTAAAGTCATTGGCCTATGGTTATTGTCAAAATAGTTTTTCCCAGTGTTGTCATCCTGGAATAATGTTGCCTATTCTTTCTTTTCTTTTCTTTTTTAAATAAAATAAAATGAAAAATACACTGCTGTGGACATTATTTACTTCATTAATGTGTTTACTGTGTTAATAGACTGAGGATGGGAGTAGGATTCGCTATTCAGTTTCGGCCGAACCCCAAAAATCTGGATTCGATGCATCCCTAGTATTAAAGGATAATTCCGGTATTTAACACCTTGAGTCTATATTGTAGTTTGTTTTGGATGAACAAGAGTGGTGGACAAAAATTTTTTGACAATGGTTCCTCTCTCGAGTTTTTGACTATAAAAGAATTGGCCATGGACCCATTTAACATTGGAGTCAATGGGCATGTCCGAAAAATGTCATTAAAACAACCTTTAACATTAGTTTTCAAAACTGTGCAACTCACCGAGTGATTAGTGATGTTAGTTGATGATTATAAACAATATATCGTCGCAATATATGATTCCAATCCGTTTATCCGTTTATAACGAGCACTCAGTCCTTCAACAGAATTCAATGGGATTTTACAAAATGACGAATAAAACACGACAGAAACTGTATTTCGCAACACTTTTTGTTTCTGGAACATCAGCTTAACATCACTAATCACTCGGTTGAGTTGCACAGTTTTGAAAACTAATGTTAAAGGTTGTTTTAATGACATTTTCGGACATGCCCATTGACTCCAATGTTAAATGGGTCCATGGCCAATTCAATTATAGTCAAAAACTCGAGAGAGGAACCATTGTCAAAAAAAATGTTGTCCACCACTCTTGTTCATCCCAAAACAAACTACAATATAGACTCAAGGTGTTAAATACCGGAATTATCCTTTAACTAACATAAACGAACAATAAGCAATATAAATGCGTTACAGTATTTATTCATCTTTTTTAATGCAAAAAAAGCATTGTTCATTCTTAGTTCATGTTAACTAATGTTAACTAATGTAAAGTGTCACCATGAGTTTACCTTTGATGACTGTCTGGTTTCTGAAGGATGGCAGGCAGATCTTTCATGAGTTGAGCGAGGTCGGCGGTCCCAGCAGCAGTCGGATGAGACCGGACAGGACATCCACATGCAGGTCGCTCGTATCGTCCCCTCGCTCTACTGCGTGCCACAGCTCAGACAGCAGAGCTTTCTTCAGGGCCTTCAGGACTGATTTATGAACTGCGTACAGCGATAGATAAGACTACATGAAACCTACTGTATGTCAAATACGAACAGCATTATTTGAGCCACTACACAGAAGCAGCGACACTGACTGTCTTTAGGGCGGATGGGATCATCGCTGATGTCTCTCCTCAAGTAGGCGTTGAGTAGAGACAAGAAGCCGCTGCTTTGGGAGCTGATCTGCGCCAGGTTAAACTGGCTCCAGGCACCAGAGCTCGAAGCGGAGCACATGTGTGGAGCAGTTCTGCAGGAGAACGACCCCGACGGCCTGGGCCTGAAGGACTCTCTCTGTGCATGCAGTGCAGGAGAACGTCCGTCTGGATGAGTTTGGCCGTGCCTGGCTCCCGGGACAGCACCTAGAGAGAGAGGCGGTTTTACCGGAAAGTGTGCAAAAAGACAATGGCATCTCATTATCACTACTCTGAAGGCCCTCGATATACTTCAAGCTAAATCGGGAGAACGAACTGGTGTGACGTCATTTTGAACAAAAATGAACATGTTTACCCCTAAGTGAAGAACTTCCCCGTGATTATATCGGCCCCTTGAGTGTTAAGTTTCCCAGTTGTGTGTACCTGCAGCAGGAAGTCCTCGAGCGCCACACACTGCAGGGCGTGAGGAGAGCAGCCCAGACCTCTGAGGTGATCCTGAGACAGAGAAACGCATCTGCTGTGGTCCTCAGAGAGCAGCTTCAGCACCGCGTGCCCGTACACGCTCAGCTGGCTCTCAGGGGCCACCAGGCTCTTCTGGGGGAGCAGCAGCAGAGCGGACACCACCTCCTTCAGGCCGGACGCCTCCATGAAGTCGTGCAGAGACAGCAGCGCTCGCACACCACAGGGACTGGCTTTCTGGGACAACTTCTGAAGAGCAAAACGGGTTTCTCAGTGATGCAACCAAACAAAAAACTACCGGTACATACTATTTTTTGAGCACAATAAGACTTCTACAAACCCAGAAGACCCACTACAAATGACAAAATGGCCATTTACACAACTACAGCACACTGAATATCACATCCCATAATGCACCACACTCAACTCGACACTTCCTTTCTAATGTCATGAATGAGTTAGAAGTAACGGCAACCATGATTTTTAACGCCTCTTCGTATGTTAGACTATTATCCACCATTTTTTGTCAATTTTAATACAAATGCAAAAACCACATTTATTTTAGAGATGATAACTGGGCGCCACTGGATTGTAGTGAGGGTTTATTGTTGCACAATGTGTACTGCATTACATACTATGTTTAAATGAAGTATGCAGTATACAGTATATATTAAGAGGTATGCTATTACTCCATTTAGAAAATCTGTGATTCAAAACAAAAAGGGATTACTTTCAATTCAAAAATCACGGTCATTTCAAACCCATAAGACTTTCGTTCATCTTCGAAAACAAGATCTCTATTGAAAGTCCACACAACTTAAACTTTGACACTTCAAACAAGTTCATAAAGCCACTGCAGTGTTTTAGATTTAAGAGATTATAAGACCTGCACAAATAAAATTAACACAGTATGTCCATACAGAACAAACCCACATCGTTTCAAAATAATATCATGGCATCTCAGATTCTTCTCCTTTATTAAATGGGCTTATTCAACTTCAAAACAGGGTCAATGCAAGTTTAAATACTCAAACCATATATATATATATATACATATATATATATATATATTATATATATATATATATATATATATATATATATATATATATATATATTGAATAAAACTTGTCTTATGTACTATATATAATAGATACGAATTAGAGGTTGATCGATATTGGATTTTGCTCATCCGATAATAATGTGTTTAAAGAAAGACAATAGGCAACACACATTATTATTGTGCTAATACTTGTAAAAACTATTTACTGGATGTATTTTAAGCATAAAGCAGGACTTTTAATTGAAAATAGAGCAATGATGTCTCCACAATAGATCACGAGCAACCGATTAATGTTTGGACTTTGAACATGCAGCGCTCAATGAAACGTGCTTGCGTGACACAAAAACAAACATTTGTGTTTTTAAGATGAACACTTATGGGTTTGGAAGAACATGAGGTGTGTAATTGAAGACAGAATTTTACATTTTGGGTGAACTATCCCTTTAATATCACAGTATTATTAACTGTATTGTAAAATAGTACGTAAACAGATACCTATCCTTTTAAACGGTATTCAACCTATCAGAAGCCGCATGTTTTGACATACTTGCTGGTCCTGTGGTGTAGTTCTGCGAGCACGGCTCTCTGCACGGCGGTGAGGTACGAGCTCACGATCTCCAGGCCGTCCAGGTCTCGGAGCGCGCCGGCGCTGGACTCCAGCAGGGTTGAGCGTGCCCTCGGTCAGACGGACACACAGATGCTTCAGTCTCACTGGATTCAGGCTGTGAGGAGGGAAACAGCTCAGCTCCAGAGCCAGAAACCACTGCTCCACTGCGGGGTGTTTAAACACTGATCTGAGGACAGCCAGGGTGATCTGGAGAGCACAGGGAAAGACAGGGATCAACGTAAGGACTCGATTCCTGCAGTCGCCATATTGGGGGGTGAGGGGGGATCGAATTGTGATTTTTCAGTCAATTTGCCCCACAAATGTTCTGTTGTTTTGTCAGAATATTTTTTTTCCTGTGTTTATTCTGTGTAAAAAAAATATATATATATGTGCATATATATGATTGTGATTTACAGAGGGCTTTTTGGTAGGGCTGCACAATTATATTGTACTATAATTCTGATTATATACCAATATGGCTTTATAATATTAATAACAACAACAATCTATCTACCGGTATCTATAAAAAAAATTATCTAACATTAATATTGTATACAATAATTTAATAATATCTCTACAAACACACATAAAAAAATCTAAAATAAAAATCGTTAACAATAATACTAATAATAACAACAATAGTTATATAAAATCTTTCATACTAACATAATAATGTTGTTGTTATTATTACATCATTTCCATTTTCCTGGCTTCTCTTCTGTCACAAGTAAATGAACAGTCCCACGCTTCACTCTGAAACACGCAGCGCATATATTTACCGTATTTTCCGGACTACAAATATGCACAAGACTAAGTCGCATCAGTCAAAAAAACGTATAGTCCGGAAAATACGGTAATTCAATCACAGCCTTTGCGATTTGAGAACCATACTAAGCAAAATACGACTAGTCGCATTTATTTAAATTAATCCCTCCCCCAAATAATGTTTCTGAAATAACTCAGGATATTACTTTAAAATAAAACCAAACATTAAGATCAAGGCTGGCTACCTGTTTCTTATCAATGTCCTGCGCAGGAACATGGCTTGTGTCCAGAAACAGGTCCTCCTCGCCCTGCTGTCCCGCAGGCTCGGGCTGAGTGGGCTGTTGAGTGTCTGAGCTCAGCAGTTTGAGGAGGAGGGAGTTCAGCACTGCCATCAGACGGCCCAACACCTCAGCTGCCGTCTCCTTGGGGAGCTGCGGGAACACAGTCACAGTCATGAGGACTCACGCTCTTTCCTCAGACAAACTTTTCCCCAGATTTGAAGTTAATAATGATCACAGGAATACATTGTAATCATATTTCACAATATTACCGTTTAGGTGAGTATAAGAGATTTTTTTTTCAAAAACAGTAAAAAAAAAATGTTGTCTGGTAGTGTAGTTTCAGGGATTTATTGCTTCTTTTTTTACTAGCTCATATGAAACATACTTAAGAAAATAATTTATTTAAATGTTAGTATAGTTTTCTGCAACTAAAGGGAGAATTAAAATGGCCTCACCTTGAAGTGTTGTTCAGTACTTTCTTATGTGGAACATTAATTATTTTGAGAAATATCTGTGTGTTTTTTTTTACCATACAATGGGAAGTCAATGCTCAGCAAAATGGTTTTGTTACAAACACTCTTTAAAATATGTGTTTATGTTCCACAGAAGAAAGTAAGTCGAGGTTTGGGACAACATGAGGGTGAGTAAATGATGTCAGAATACGTGTAAATTATCCTTTTAAGACCTTGAATTGGACACTGTTTGCCCAGTTGTTAGTTCACATACAGAAACCACTACAATATACATATATATTTTTGAATGGCTCAATACCGAGTTGAAAGTGACGACGAAGCTTCTGAGGTAGAGAAGCACTTGATTGACAGCCACTGGGAATTGGGACACATCCAGAGAGGTTAGAGCGTCCTGTGCCGCCTCCTTAAACGAGTCCCGTAGGAAAGCATCTGCTCCTTCACTATAGATGGCCTTCAGCAGAGCGGTGAAACCGACGCTAGATCGATCCTCACTGAAGTCTTCAGTCATGAACTGTGAGAAAGATTGACAAGTCAATCAGGAACATCAAGAAAATGAGCTTTGAAACTCCACACAGCCATTTATATAAGAACAATTTACCTACATTTGAAACGCTATCACTTTACAATAATAGTCCATTTCATAACATTAGTTATATTATTAGTTGCTGCTTATTAGCATGCATATTTCTAGGTGAATAGTTAATAGTGAGAATTGGACCATAAACTAAAGTGTTACCTACTAACCAACACATATAAATATATAACGTTTAGCTAACATGGTCTGAAGAGTAATTTTTAGTGAAAATTGGACCAAAAGTCTAGGTTCATGTAGTTAAAGGTCAAATTTGTGGCTGTTTTCAGCGTGAACCAATGAATCTATCAAGACCAGAGACAGCTAATTTGCTATGCTAACAGGACTGTCCTCCATCTGTGTGCCAAATGTCATAACTTTTCCTAAGTATGGTTTTATAAGCTTCCATACACACTCGAGAAGAAGCAGCAAAAGAAGATAAAGGCGAACTGCACTGCACTTGAAGGCCCCTAATGAGATGTACTGAACCAACCAGTGTCTTGCGTGTGTTTTTGGGGAGCCATTGTGAGTAGTAGTGGTAGAAGGTGAGGACAGAGGCGTGAGGAGGCGATGAAGACTCTGACGAGTTGAGCTCTTCGTCGTAGTGCTGGAGGGTCAGACACAGAGCCAGCGGGTCCCGCTGACAGTGCAGGACATCACACAGGACTGACGCCATGTACTCGTACACCACACCTGAGCAACACACAGGGCATTGCCTACATCAACTCGTGGAAACATTCACTGGTGCTCCAGAAGGAATCGCGATGCATAAAAACGAGTACATTTCTCTTATTTTGTTTGAATATAATATTTGTTCACTCAGGACTGCCTGTCAGAAGCTACTTGCGTTTACTTATGTGACAAAATAATAACACTTCACCCTGATCATCAGATTCAGAAAGTTACCTTTCCCATCTTTAAAACTCTCTGGCAGTTTGTTGCGAGCCTCTAGCACGGCGGGTACGATGGCGCTAAACGGGAACGTCTGGAGGATGATGTCTTCGGTGAAGGACGGTCCGATCTCCTCCACGTCCCCTTCACTGCCCTCCACTATAACATCAACCATGTCGAGCACATCTAAAACACAGAGTAAAACACATGTGTAACCCTCATCCTTCCCTCGTGTCCTGGAACAAATCCTTCCCGCGCGGAGTCAAAATGACCCGAAAGCCCTAAAATTATACATCATCTTTTTTTTTTTTACAGAAAGCTTATTTTATTTCATTTTGATAATATTCTTTTTCTATTATTAATGCATTTTTTTGGAGATTTTTTATTTTACTTGCCTTTAAATTAATAGATTTAATAAATAAATTATAAATAAATAGTAATTTAAGTACATTCCTCACATTCTTTCAACTTAAATTCAAAATAACACAATTTCATGCATGACCCTTTTAATTCAGCTCAAAATATCTTACATCGGGTGTCTTTCTCCACCTCTTGTGGAAAAAAAAATGATATAACATGATATTTCATGACTCTAGCCAGTAGATGGCCTTATAGCACTACTTGGAGCAAATGAGCTCTTCCGCTGGGTCCTAATATGCATTTAGATAAACATGTAGACAATATAAAATCATATTTGGTTTAATCAAGTTTAATCATTTTTAGTTTGAATTTTGAGCATTTTTATTAGGGCTGGGTATTGACACACATTTCACAAATCGATTAACAAGCTTGCAATTCGATTCGATTTTTATTAAATATTGATTATTTTGGACACCAGGTACAATACATAGCAAATTTTCTCAAGGAAAACAAATCTCTTAACTAATGCTGTAAACTATAGGAGTCAGTTGTAGCCTATTAGGGACCGTTCGGTATTTATGGAATGGGCCACCGGAGGAAAATAGGGGAGGGTCATGCCTTTTTATTCTTTGTTGAGGGGAGGGTCATCCAACTGTCTTTAGTCTAGGGGGAGGGTCACCCAACTTTTGTATTCATGAAAACAACAAACTTTCAAAGTGGCTTGTTTTGTGCATATTTTTCCATGTAGCTCTCTCAGTATCGGTCCCCCCCCCATAGCTAGCAGATGGGTCTGACCCAACAAAAATCAGACGGGAAAGATCAAGTCCAGTTTGGCGTTGTTTGACAGTGCGCGCGCGCTCAGAAAAAGTGCATCATGTCAGAACAGAACGCCAATGAAATGTTTACCACGAGCAAATAATAAACTTTTGTGATTGCGAATCACAAGCAGTGTCCTGTGAGTGTGTATACGTCGATGTAGCCTACGTCGAGTTTGGGACTGAGGCGCCAGAACTGCAGCTGATAGAATGTGCGCTGTAGTGTGTGTGATAGCGATACTACCACATTTCTTCAAAAGCAGATCGTGGAGATATTAAATCATCCACGATCAAAAATTGTGATATCGCATAAGCACAAGTATAAAACAACTGTTAGGCTATCATGTCTGAAAACAAACACAAATAACGCGTGCTACATTGGGGCTGTTTACACCTGGCCACTTCATGCGTTTTCTCAGATCGGATAGCTATCTGATCAAAACGATTCCATTTACACCTGGTTGTGGTCGCATAAATGCGTTTTTGCAAAACGGATTTAAATCCTATCTTCAATTCTTCAAATAGTTTGCACGTTGGCTCATCTGCAGTGATGCGTGTTGCAGTAGCGTCGTCATGTCTGGCTAATATATAGCCTATAACACGCTCTCACGTTTATTTTTATTTTATTGCATTTTTTGGGAGGAGTAGCTACAATTTACATATGTGGTTTCAACAACCAGATGCATTTACACTTGTTCAGTTTTGTCTGGAATGTGGCCCAGACCTCCCCTGAAGTGGTTTGAGCGATCGGATTCAAATCCGTCTCGAATGCGTTTCGGAGGGCATTTATACCTGGTCTTTTCTAGGGCTGGGTACCGAGTCTCGATAGTTTTTAGGTATCGACCGAATTGCCTCGATACTATCGAGTATCGAAAAATGGCATGTTGTTCGGTTCCAGATTTCTATACCGCGCACATAGGCCTACTCATATGAGACGCGCGCGCACGCACAAACTCGACGCGCATACTTGTATGAGACGCGAGGACACACACACAAACTCTCCGCGCACATATTCATATGAGACGCGAGCACACACACACAAACTCTCCACGCACATATTAATATGAGACGCGAGGACACGCACATAATAGGCTACCTTAAAGATGTGGAAAAGTCGATCAAAAGTGTGGGTACATTTCTCCAGACTCGATGCCAACAGCGTGCGATGCAGTATTTGCGGTAAAATAATTGCTGCAAAGACTGATAAATACGATAAAGACCTTGACAGTGCACGGAGTAAACATAAGAGCAGAAAGTTGCTCCGTCTTCGACTGGTAAATGAAGAGATACCTTGTTGATCTGACAGTGTTTATATTGCAATAAATAATAACCTACTGAATGTACACTGCCGTTCAAAAATGTGTTGGTTTACTTGGCTAGTCAGAATTTTTTTTTCAGTAAGGATGCATTAAAGTTATCAAAGGTGACATTAAAACATGTGTAATGTTACAAAATATTTCGTTTTTAAATAAATGCTTTTCTTTTTAATTTTTTATTCATCAAAAAATCATGAAAAAATGTAGGCCTATCATAGTTTCCAAAATACTTTTGGATACTTACTAATTAAATAATTTTAAATATAGTAAATGTATTGTTGCCATACTAAATATTTGACTAGTCGCACGTTAATTTCTGCTTAAATACTGCATGGAGGGATATAGCCCATTCTGCGCTCAAGCGCATGTATAATCTTGCCGCAAAAACAGGCTAATGATAATAAATATATATTTAAAAATAACGATGCATTTTAATTGTTTATTAATAAACTCTTTTTTTCTAAATCAGTGTCCGCTGCAAACATGTCTCCATACATCTCCGCTGTAAAGTGCGCCTTTAAGAGAAATGTATCTTTCATACGGATTACATCAGATGATATTTGCTTTCGATTTGATTTTTTTCGTTTTTAAAAGTGGACATATCAAGCTTTATATAGATATTTTTTTCATATATTTGAGGCTAGTATGCTATATAACACGATATGTTTCTGCTTTTTTTTTTTTTTTTTTTGACGCGCTACAGTTCACGGAGACCATGAAAGACCCTGATTGTTTTATTTTATTTTACGAAAGCAAAACGTTTTCTTGTTATTGTGAGTTTACACAAATAAAAGTATTGCGACTGATGCATTATTCTTTTCTGCATGGCCATAAATAGAGTATTTTAAGTTGTTTCCACTGTTGATCGCATCGGCGCCTCCATGTCATGCAGTGCGCGCTACACACTCCGCACACACACTTGGTTATGCGCCTAAGAACAGCAAACAAATATCTAGGTTAATGTTAGAGTGAGCGGCCATGCCAGACGGATAATCCTCATGTTTAACAAATCAAATCATGCAGTTTCTACCTATCGCGAGTCAGCGCTGCGCCAGTTTGAAAAAGGCGGGTGTGCAGGAGTCTTTTAATGAACGTTTGGTGTAGAGGCATAGAGATATCTGAACATCTTTGCCAAGCGCAAACCAGTACAGAAGTAATAATCAATAAATGATCGGGGAGGGTCATGCCTTTTTTCACAATCATTTTGGAGGGTCATAGAAAAATGTATTGCTGGCGAAGGGAGGGTCAAGTCTTTTTTGACTATTGATCTCAAAACTCCTCCGGTGGCCCCATAAATAAATAACGAACAGTCCCTTAGCATAATATAATATTGAAGGTAAAAATTTACTGATTTGTGTAAACACTTAAATTACACTTATTTATTTGTATAATAATAAAGTTAAATGAATATAAACATTTAAATGGTGGCTGTCATAAAAACTTGCCAGATTTATTCAAACATGCATTAAATATTGAAGAACATTAAAAATTATAATGAAAATGTAATACGGTGCATATATTTAGCAAAATGCTCCTCTCTAGAGCTAGGTTGGGGACCTAGTAACATTGCCGGGATTAGGCCCGGAACGTGCCATGTCTGAACAAAAGCCAGGATCAATGCCGTAAGGAGTGTGTCGTAGTGATGACGCACATGCCATCGTGCGACTCTGTTGCTCTTAGAAAAAGAAAGTTTGTGTTCGTCATCAACAAAGAAAAAACGAAAAAATGTCAGCAAACTGGAACACCAGCTTTGTGGGACGGTAGCCTACGCGATGCGTTAGTGTACATGTTTTCGACACGTACGTTACACGTCTCATCCTGACGATCATACCAGGATGTAAGAAATCCTATACATTATCTGTGTATTTTCTGGAATCTCTGTGTGAAAGGGGTCAAATTGACCCGCGAGAGAAGGATTTGTTACTTTTTAAAATTTCAACCACAAAACTCCTCGAATCCATTCAAAGTGTGTGTGTGTGTGTGTGTGTGTGTGTGTGTGTGTGTGTGTGTGTGGTTCAAGTGTGACAAAAGTCCAGGGGTTTTGGAAATTGGACCCCTCCGATGAACCCCTCTTTTTTTCTTTTTTTTATCAAAAAAAATATTCCGGGTCAAAATTAAACAAGGTTAAACAACTAAATCCATATTAACATCCCTAACAGTGCCAGCATGACTGTAGATGCATATTTGAAAATGTGTGTATTGCTAACCGTCGATGTGTGATATGGGGATGCTGGCTTCGTCTCCCTCCTGGCCGCTCAGATTGGCCTGCAGGAACGCTGCCTCCTGGACCGCACTCGCTGCTTTCTCAGTGTACACGTGTGGGTCACACACCACGCGCATCAAAACCTGCACGCACACAACACCAACTTCAAACCAATCGCAATGGTGACGGGATTATACTTAACGTTGATCAGATGTGAATTGGGTAACGTTTTTAACTAAACTTAAATAAACTTTTAACTTAAATAGGTTTCACAAAACTTCCCCAGTTGATTTATCACGGTACATTAAGACAAGTGTATTACACTTTACAATTACAAAGTATTACAAGTTTAGAGAAAACAGTTCCCTTTTAAAGGAGAACTCCGGTCAATTTTAACATTGAGCTCAATTTTTAGTAAATTTGGAGTGCTGTCAATACAGAGAACAACGACAAAAATCGGTGTTGCCTACACTGTGTTATCCTCTTTTTAAAATTTGCACCCTATTGACTTGAATGGGGCAAGTTATAAACCTGTTTTTATCCTCTTAACATATTTGATGTGTCATTACAAGTGCCCAGCCATGTGAGTGATTCCTTCAGAGTGAACACGAGTGAATCTGACTGCAGTAGATGTGAAAGATATGAATAAAAATGATGTTATATCAGCCAGCGCACATACCTGTATTTAGTTCCTGTTTTCGGTAGAAGTCCAAAGTAGTCGATTGTCGAGTTCACGCGCGTGATCATAGCAACTAAACCTATGCGCGTGAACTCGACAATCGACTACTTTGGACTTCTACCGAAAACAGGAACTAAATACAGGTATTTGCGCTGGCTGATATAACATCATTTTTATTCATATCTTTCACATCTACTGCAGTCAGATTCACTCGTGTTCACTCTGAAGGAATCACTCACATGGCTGGGCACTTGTAATGACACATCAAATATGTTAAGAGGATAAAAACAGGTTTATAACTTGCCCCATTCAAGTCAATAGGGTGCAAATTTTAAAAAGAGGATAACACAGTGTAGGCAACACCGATTTTTGTCGTTGTTCTCTGTATTGACAGCACTCCAAATTTACTAAAAATTGAGCTCAATGTTAAAATTGACCGGAGTTCTCCTTTAAAGACAGGGGTGAATTCAGGTTAATCGGGACACATTTTCCATTGAGATGGGAAAAGTGTCTCAATAAACCTGAATTCACACCTATCTTAATTGCAATTGAAATCTAGACAAAAAATTTTAAAAACTTAATAAAACAAACACTTAAATGTGTATTTTGTACGTCTTCGTTCTAACAGTCTGAAAGAAGACACGATGGAAGCACAAAAATCTCAAAACTGACCAGTGTATTAAAGTATCTTTACACCATAATTATTAATTGTTAACACTTTTTTGGGAGGATTTTCAAAACTCTAAAAAATTTAAATATTTTATTTATCAACACTTTGAAGTCAACATCACTTCAAAATGAACCATGTATTTGATTAGGATAAAAACAAAGTCCTTCCCTAAATATTTTCTCACTGAAAATCTTGCTTCACTCGGGTATTAATCGACAAGATTATCCATTTATCATTCACAACACTGGCATGGATATGTAAAAAGCCCAGCAAGAGTGGTCAGAATGCAGTACATGGTCTAAGAACTGGACAACGGCCTCCTGCTGGGACGGGTCCAAACGTGCCAGACGGTCCAGCCACAACTCCAGCTCCTTCCACGTGTGCTCAAACACACCGCTGTCCCTCAACACCTGAAAGCAGAGCACAAGTCAGCACCCAGCGGATCATTGAGCAGAGTATATTACAATATTTAAAGATGTTCTTCTTCTTCTGTTGTTGTTGGGTGCAGCTGAACTCACCTTTAGGACCAGCATCCTGGTTGAGGTCTTCAAGTAGCTACTGTTACTACTTACAAACATCTTAAGTAACAAATAAAAGACAGATTTCTCTCCTTTTTCTTGATCTGGATCTGCTAATTCCTGTGTTTGGCCGGAAAAAAAAACAAGAAAAAAATTTTAAATCTTCAACTTACCAAATAAGTAATCTGAAAAACATCAGCAACTAAACCAACTGTTGAAAAGACATACGGCCACGTAAACCTGAATAAAGTGAATGTCAAGCTAACACACAAACGCAGCATCCAAGAATAAAAAGTTTTCACCTGAACGCGGAACCAGGAGAACTTGCTCGCAGGAAGTTCAAGAGCCAGTTGGAGAATTTGATCCTGTAGAACTGGAGGAACTTCCTGTTTCATTCCCCTCTCCGTCACAATGCCTGCAAACGTTTCAAGATGTCACTCTCTCCTTCCACAGCAGGCTAGAAGCTAAATGCTCTTTATATATCTCTATTGTACCTTTCAGGAGTTTGCTGAAATCGAATTTGCTCTGGCTGACAAGGTGAGGCACGGCCCGCTGATACAAACACATCACCTGGAGCAGAAGAGCTTTCACCAGGATGAGCTGAGCATCGTCCTGCCGCGCTGAGTCAGAAAAAACACTTCATTTTTATAGTGTTAACAGCAAGTCTATAGATACAACAACAACAACAAAAGATTATTACGGTGTTCTTTGGTCGGTTTTTGATCTGTGTTCTTCGTCTTTGCCACATCTTCCTTCTCTTTCGAGAGCGACTGCCAGTTGGAAACCACACACATCATGTCCGGTAGAATCTGTGGCACCAAAAGGATAAATATCTGATTGTTTCTTTGTTCCCTCGGTTTAAACCCTTTCACTGCTGTGGTTTTCGCATCACCCTCACCTTGCTGAGCGCCTCTCTGTACAGCTGCACGAACTCCTCCATCACGGCAGGGCTGTGGACGTCTGAACTCTCCCAGGCCGTTTTGTCCAGGCAGAGCTCAATGTTCTTCTGAGCTCGCTTGAGGATAAACACCAGGAGGGAAAGTGTTGTGTGCTGGACCACCAAGTTATGTATCTATTAGAGGAAGAAGAAATGTCTCATTTTAAGATGACATAAAAAAAAAAAAAAACTTTTAATGTTGTTTATATGTCTATGTGGTGTTTTTAATATGCTTTAAGACTACCATGTAGATTCCTAAGTCAACACCATTGCTGAGTATCTTCTCCTTAAAACTGCAGTGAACAAAAGACAGTCTCAAAAACACGGTTTGAAATCTGACGTCACAAACTACCTTGTAACCAATCAGATCAACGTGTGATTGTCAACCAGTGGATCTCTGAGCTGGTGTGAGTGAATGGAGGCGCGGCTCATTTGCATATTCATATAACTGCGTAGACTAAATGAGGCAAGGGGGTAGAGTTACATTCAAGCTATTTTAAAGGTACACTGTGTAGTTTTTTAAAAGTATTTTATTAGCTAAAATAAATTTTCTTGTTCATAAATATGTCCTCATTGGTGTAAAATTACCTCTGCCAATGATCTGACTTATCCTCGTAAACGAAGAATTTCTTATCTATATTTACATTGGACGGGCAAGTCCACGGAGGCTTCCATGTCGTTCCGCCATCTTGAAAAACTATAATAGCAGAAAGGGACAAAAAGCACTAGCCTACCACAACGCGTTTCCGTTCAGAGCCAGCGTCACGGAGATCACAAGGAATCCTCGTCGCCAAAAAAGCAAAAAAATGTATTTAAATGAAAACGTTACAGGCAAAAACCCGAGGGTAAATATGGGGATAGCTTTTCCCAGGTGGAAAGAGCTAATGAAGGAGAAGGACGCTGAAGTTGCCTGCTTTCTTCTCGACGGGTAAGTCAATGTTACGGTCTAAATTACAAGCTTTTTTTTCATTGCTTGGCTGTGTAATTCATCATATAGGCAGCATAGCATGTCTAGTTAAACTCGATGAAGTGCTATTGGAAGACATGTTGTTGTCATAGCTTCTTGGCACATAACGGCTACCGTAGTTGCAACACGCATTTGACAAAGCGAGGCGCTAGAGAGCATTTGTTTGAATGCGAAATACAATTTCACCGCTAGATGGGAGAAATTCCTACACAGTGTACCTTTAAGGCATGACGAATGTTTTGTCAAGGAAAAAACTTTTAAATGTGTCATTTTGGAGGGACAGAAAGCTCCCAGATTTCACTAAAAAGATCTTCATTTGTGTTCTGAAGTCTTACGGGTTTGTAACGGCATGAGGGTGAGTAAATAATGAACTATCCCTTTAATACCGGTAATACCCAATAACGGTATAGCTAAAAAATATACTGCGCATCACAACTTCTGATGATGTGATTGGTTAAGTCTTCCACTTACATTGAGACCTTGAGTGAAGAAGACCTTATTGCACACTGAAGGGAAAGACGTGACCAACACCATTGACAGCAGACGAGGTAAAGGAATCACTTCACTGCTCTGGAAAGCCTTGGACACCTCCGGCTGAGCCTCATAGATCTGTAACAACATCAAACCTTGAGCAAGTAGCATCTGCAAGATCCAGTAATGCAGAAGAAGTTACAACATAATTAAGAGGTACATTTTCCCCATTATTACATGAAATCAAAGCACTGCACCACATGGCATAAACCACATGAAGCAACCAAAAGACATAGAAAGGAATCAGACTCACTTTCTTGAGCAGAGTGATGTTGTCCTGCCAGGCTTTGGCGATTCGTGGAGAGAACGAGAACTGGGTTTCTTTGAAGTATCTGGTCAGTATATCAGGACTGCCCTTCAGGACACCAACAACCAGCTCCGCCACCATCTGGTCCTCCGTCGCCTGCTTCAGCCCCACCAGGAACTGCAGGAGAACCAGGTTTCCGGCTCTGGGGATACAAGCACAAGATGGATGAAGAGCGATTTGGGCACAGTCCATCTTTTTTTTTTTTCATTTGGGAGTTTTTTTTGGAAGCGTTTGTGCTGGTGTTGTCATATTTCACTGGGACAAGTTGATAAAACAGTGTTTTAAAGGCACACCGTGGAACTTTTGGCCTCTAGGGGCGCTAGACCTGTAACTTTCACGTCTAGCGCCCCTAGAGGCTAGCCTGGGTTTCCCCATACTGCCTTTGCGCAGCGCGATTTTATTCACGCTGAAAGGCAGTCTGGATACCATGGACCAGATTTTCGCCTCATCTAGGGAACCAATCACAGAACGGGGAGGGAGCAGCAAGACGATGATGACATCTATGCGACACAACTAAGCAGTTTGTTTATATCTATGGATTCAACATGGCAGCAGACGCGAAGCTACCTTTTGATGCATGTTTATTTTGCACAAACGGCAATAGTCGCTGAACGTCATTGTTTACACAAAAATATCTTACCCATCGTCTTCTTCCTTGTCTAATTTCTGTCGCTCTACATACGTCATCTGGTATAATGGAAACGATTGGCTATGAGCTACGTACAGGCGCATTTGATAGACATTCTTAGCACCCAATAAACGGCGCCGGGCATTCGTAAACCACGCCTCAAATACGAGAAAATGCACATGTGGTTCCCAGACCCAAGTCTCAACGAGAATTGGGTCTGGCGTTAGCCAGGCTACAAAGAACCAGTAAACAAAGATAAATATATGTAATTTCTACAGCAAACTTACAATAAAATGTGCTTTAGAGTTGAAATGCTAAATATTTAAATTTACCAATTCACAATGACCATATTTGCGCCCCTAGAGGCCACAAGCGCCGGAGCACTGTCGCAAAAGTCAAGACGACATCCATGATCCCTCTCGCGTTTTCTCTTTTTTGTCTCCTCAGAAGCAGTTTTAAACTTTTTCCTTGCCTCAGCCATGGCCAGGAGTCGAGCAGGCGGAAAAATAGTAGCAAAAGCGTTAGCTCCTTGAGTATATCAGAGCTTGTGGTCACGTGACGGTCGTAAAGTGATTAGTTCTCCAGGCATTATCCAGGTCACATGACCTGGCCAAAGACGGTGCGTCTTCTCCAAACTTACATAGGCGGTATTTCAAGAGGATATTTCACAGTCCGCGGTGTGCCTTTAAGCATATATGGATCATGTCTAATTTTGTATTTAGGTGATAGTGCTGTAATGTATTTTTGTAGGACAAAACACAGAAGCGCATTTCTGGTTTCATCGTCCTGAAGTCAATGGTGTTTTTTATTGGGTTTTTGGTTAAATGCCTGACATAAGGTTTGAGGTTAACACAAGCTCAAGATATTTTTGCATGTTATTCCATGACATAAAATACATCAGTAATACCTGGTGATTTCTTTAAAGCTTTTTACTTGCTAACAAGAGGCTAAACGGGACTACAGAGGTTATAGAGGACATTAAACGTCTTCACGCCAATCAGATCGACTCACTACTCTTTTTACAACCTCATTGTGTTTATAAATCACACTGTTGCAAATTATTATAACCTGAATGTTCAGGGATTTATTAAATGTTCTTAAATAAATACTGAAAGACTTGTCAGAAGCTTAGTGATGGTGAAGTCATGTGATGTAGATTTACTTTTTACTTCTGACAATTGAATTTAGGCTTCAAAAGTTGAGTATATTAGTAAAGATTATCATGAACAAAACATGTAAGATGCTTTTTTTCTGCAATGATCCAAAAGTGTCCTATCCTAGTTCTGTGGCGGTCGTGGACTACCCATTAACCCTGTTAAATGAACTAAGAAATCAATTGTAGCTGCAAGACTGGCAACATGAGCATCTGAAGGACTCACCTTCCAGCGGTGCCCAGGCTCGGGTCATGAAAACTGATCCCATGTTTGCGAGAGCAGCATATGTCCAGCAGGAAGTTATGCACCAGATCCCTCACTATACGCTTCCCTGCCTCTTCGTCCTTCTGTTTACAAAAGATGTTCATTATTACGGATACAAAAACTTAAAGACAATATGAAAAGCCATTGGCAATGTATTAAACATTTGTAATGTAATGACTTTCTGAGCAAAACAGAACATGCAGTGGGAAATGTAGGACGAGACTTCTTGTTATCCATCAGAGTTTGATTGGATAATAAGGAGTGAAACATGGGATATTAGATAATATTTTCTCCCATCTCCAACCTTGGTTACAACAGAAAATAGAGTCCGCTCGATTCAGCGAGAGTCGAAACACAGATCAACAGCAGGAGTTCATCTCGAGAGTGAGGCGAGCTGACTGACGAGACGATGGCGGAAGATTTGGTTTCGAAGCGCAATGTGAAAGCGGCAAATTATTTGGCAAAATTTTGGATTTAAACCCAACGCTAATAGGGAACCTTAGTTGTGTTTTTCTAGTTAAGAATAATGATGAATCCACCATTCAAGCAATTGCCGGCCCCGAATTGGTGCTAATTCGAAGCGGCCGGCATTCATAACGGTGTGTGTATGCGCATCTTACTTTCGCTTCGAATTAGCGATTAAAAGCCAGGTCCAAAAGAGGGAGAACTCCAACAATCCTGCAGCCTGAACCACTGTTAGGAAACCACCTTTACAGACGCGTGGTTCAGATTAACCCTTAAAGACCTAGGACATTTTTGGGGAACCTGACTCGCCTGTTCTTTTCTTTGTTTTTCTAACTCATTATAGCAGTCAGCATCAAGTGCCATATATCATTTTAAACAGGAGAACTTGAAGTTTCCATCTAGCTCATTTAAATTCCAAATTTTACATTCATTTTGTCTTGGAATGGATGAATTTACCAGATTTAAGAAAAAAAATATTATTATTTTTTTACTCAAATACTCCTGAAGTTTGTATCTTTTTCTTTAGAAAGCTTTACTTGGATATTCTAGATATCCAGATGAAATTCTGACTACATGTAACAATCCCTAAGCAAGTTATAGCCATTTATTACAACATGATTATAGGCGATTTTCAGTGAAAAGCTGGTGTGTTTTTTTCAATTTACTGACATTTACTGTGAAAAGTTCAGGAAGTAAAATAAATAGAAAGCATTGTAATAGGACACTGAAGCAAAAGTGACATGTATAAACCAATCTGGGCATGAGGATGAGACTAAGCATCAACCATCATTCCTGTTTGGCTCAGAGAAACAAACTCATGGGTTTCTATGACAAATCAATGCTGATCAAAACCTGACGATGCAATCACATTCACTACGGAGCCTCTGAATGTCCAAACGGGATTAATTCCTCTTTGCGGGACTTTTTAAAGCATACAAATTGGATTAGCAGTTCAAAAGTTATTCAACATTTAAGAACAATAGTTATTTTTAGCCGCCGGCAGCTGTATAGGTCTGTAAGGGTTAAGCAATAAACTATTATATATTCATTTAAATGAGTCCCTATTTAACTTTCTAATACATTCAAATCTATTGGATCATTGTAAACCTTAGAAATTAATGGATTGGTATTTTAAGCAGGATTTGATTTCACGCCCCAAGTATATGACGTGTTGAAGACTGTATCTATAGAGACATAAACAGATTGACTAAAATGTCAGAGATGGTGTCATTGGGTGCAAGTGTGTCCAAATCTCTACTGTACCTCATTCTCATCCATGCTGACATCCACAATCCCGTTCCACTTATAGAGCGAGGCTATCTGTCTCAGTACAGAAGCACTGAAGAAACGCACTTTCTGAGTTTTCGTGATGGTCTTATTCTGCACAACCTATGGACAAACATAGTACACAGTTACGCACAGCATCTCACATTGGTAAATGGCATTCATGAGGGAGGGTCTTACTCTGGTTTGCAGGGTGGATAGAATCAGGTTTACAATGGAGATCCTATCATCTGTGAGGCCATTGGTCAAGATTTCAGACAAGAAATCTAAAGAGCAACAGAATTTTATTTTATTATAAGATAACTCAAAAAGCTAAATTCATAACGCACACAGATCCAATCACTGATACCTTTAGTGTCCAGAACCTGGCCAATAGTTGTATTGTCTCCAGACATCAGGAATGAAAGGACAAACTGGATGTAAGCCATTCTAACATCTGGCTTTCCCTGGAAAAATAACAAGTATTACAACTGCATGAAAAAGCAAATTACACAACTACTATGAGTATATCCAACCTTACCTACAGTACACTCATGTTAAGAGGTATGTACCTATACAGCAAATCTCAACTGCTTGATTGAAATATCATCAAAAAATTAAAACTATATTATCGGCGAGAGATATTAAAAGTTGGATTCATTGCAGAATACTAGTAATGTATTATAGCAAATATCATCTGTATGCTTGTTTATGTTATCACAAAAATGAAACCGCATTATCACAAGGCTTTATATATATAAAGCTTTATTCACATAAATACAGCATACTATAAAGTAAAATATATTGCATATCTCAACTGCCTGATTTTGTAGCCAAATGCAACTATATTATTGCCCGGCTCTTTATATAAATATGTCCAACTTTATCCACATACATACAGCACTTTTACGTAAAGCAATATATAATATATAGCAAATCTCAAAAGCTTGATTGCTTGCATCATTTCAAAATGTAAAATATATGCAAACCCAGCTCATATCTGCTAAATATGATTATTAGGCATGAGAATATTAACTTGTTATAAATATTAATATCATGATCAATAAAAAATGCTATGTAAATACATTTGGGACATTTAAAAAATGAATAGGGAGTGTTTTTATCACAGCCAGTCAATGTTTTAATTTAATCTGCGTGTGTATTTAATGCATATGCATATGTATATGTATTGCAATGTATGTTTATATGTCATTCACCAGACTTCTTAAGTGACTTGCCTGGATAAATGAAGGTTAATTAACTGACTTAAGTCTGAGTATCAGGTAAAGAGGGTCTCATTTTGGTCCAGAAAGTTCATTTGTAAGACACTTTAGATAAAAGCGTCCGCTGAATGAATGAATGAAAATGTAAAGTTTGCAGTTTGTGAAGCACTTACCGTTTTGTCTCTTCTGTGAGCGAGGTTAGTGAGCCCTTTGCTGAACTGCATCAGACTGAAGATCTCCCTCGCCGCCCTCCGCACCCTGAGACACCAGAGCGGACAGCAAACACAGGCACTGACGGACAAACCTGAAGAAAAAAGCAGGTGCGCAAACAACATTGAGTGAAAGTGGTTCATAAAGTGGTTCATTGATATGCCTGTTGCAACATGTAGCCTACCTGAAAACCAATAAAGATAATGTCCTACAAAGATGATCATGAAATAATGCATCGTTCATTTGTAATAATGAAAAAGTTCAACAAGCTTCGAGAGATACCTGTGATTGTCCGAGTGTAGAGAGGAGAGCAGAAGTTTGATGTGAGCGGAGACCGTCTTCCTGACGATGTTGGATCCCACCATGCTCAGCTGAGACAGATCACTGGCCGTGCGCAGCAAGATCATCTCCAGACTCTGGAATATCAGCGTCAGCTGCAAAACACATCACATGCAATTTATCACTGTGATGCAAATCAGCAATGCCAGAGTTATCAGAGTTATCCGAGATATCAACTCACAACTCTGATGACTTTTTTCTCCCTCGAAGTTGTAAAATATAAACTTCGAATTGCAAGAAAAAAAAGGTTACAATTGTGAGATATAAACCGAAATAAAAAAGTTGCAATTATCTTTTTTTAATTGCTCGTTTATATCTCACAATTGTGACTTTTCTCGCAATTGCGAGTTTAAAATGATGATTGTGACTTTATCTCACAACTTTAAGTCTGACTTTATTTCTCACATTTCTGAGTTTATAAATGGCAATTCCGACTTTTTTTCTCTGAATTTTCAGAAGTAAACTTGCAAATTTGAGGTGTGTATGGGGGGAGGGGCTTTTATTTAAATAAAAGTTTTTTTTATTTAATTTTTTTACTTTTTTATTTTTTATTCCGTGATGGAAACAAGCTTTCATAAATCTGCATACAACATGCATAACAAATTCATAGGGGCTGTCAGCCATAATCTACAGCATGAATAGTGTGCATAGTATGCAAATATTCCATATGGGATACCTAGATTAACTACTGTAAATGCCTAAATGTATATAACATTTTAATACTGTATCCTTCAATACTATGTGATTTGACCTTCCATTTCCTATGAGACGAAGACACTTCTACAAAATTAAATAAAAAGTCTATGTTTATTTCTGAGATTTTAGTCAAGTCAAGTCACCTTTATTTAAATAACGCTTTTAACAATATAGATAGTTTCAAAGCAGCTTTACAGTGATAATAGGAAATTAAAGTAACAAAAATTATACCACCTACTGAATTATGTTCAAAAAAGTAAGGTCATTAAGACCACAGTGTTGCATACTGCTGTTCGAAATATTTCTTATTGCATATTGTTTCATATACTATCAATTAAAAAGGCATTATTCAGTATTACAATATAACACAGCAATATACAGTACCAGCCAATACCCTGGTTAAATTAAAACACGTTATTTCGATGGTCCACTTTGAAAATTCTACTGACTATAAGTAACTTTACAACTACATGTCAACTTATTCTACTAAACCCAAACAGTCTCTACTACACAGTCTACCAATACTCTAATGAGAGTTAGTTAACATTGCAAAGTTATTAATAGTTAGTAGAATGTCTAAAGTGGACCCTCAAAATAAAGTGAAACCCCATAATAATAATAAAGTACACAAACAAATAGATAAACAAATCCAAATTCTAATGCAAGACTTACTTCTGACTCTGAATTATTTTCTTCCTCCAGTAATTCGAAAATCTCTGAACATTCAACTGAGATTTTTATGTATCCTTCGACCACATCGTAGAGGTCTTCACAGGGAAGTTTCTTCGCCATTTTTATGAAGGTGTCCAAACCTACATGATATTACAGAAGTGCATGTCAATATAATATCAATATCAAGTACATGCCATGATAACATTTATTTTCTTAGACACTGTCATACAAATAATCTATATGTATATATTAGATGTACATATGTACATCTATGTCTATATACATGTATATAGACATAGATGTACATATATACATCTAATCTGGTATATGTACACATACACACACAAAAATACACATACATACATACACACACACACACACACACACAAGTATGTACGGGGTAAGTTATTTACTTAGGCTACATTGCAAAACTATTGAAAATAATCAAAAGAGTACACATTCATTCACAAGAAACTGTTGCTTGATTTAGCAGTTTCAATGAAAGAAATACTTGTATTAATAAATAGATAACTAATTAATACATTGTTAAGAAATAATTTCGTATTATTCTGCATTTTTTACTAACTTAAAAGTTCTACGCATGCACAATAAAATATGAAAACAAAATAAAAGTCTGTGGAGATGAACACTGCAACGTGATATTTACCGTTTAGAGAAAATGATTAATAACAAAGTACACGAATCGAGCATTTGATGTTTCATGTTTTTATCTGTAAGCAGAAGGACACAAACACTCACCCTTTATCGCTTTAGTAGAGGAGTCCTTCAGCATGGATTTAAAGACAGCGCCGGTAAACTCGCTTTCCTGTGTTTTGGGTTTCTTTGGTGTTGTAACGGACTCAGGAGGATTTTCATTTTGACGTTTAGTAGCCATTGTTATATCCCAGTAAACGAAAATATACACATGGAACAGCGGAAGTGTAAAGCTAGAAGAGATAGAAGGACAAAACACGTGGAAACGCGTATCTCATGAATATTAAGTTTGACGTGCTGACGTTCATCATTTTCTCTCTAGAGCGTCATCAGAGCGTCAAGAAACCTAGTTAATATTCATAAGTTAAAGGGATAGTTCGTCACGAGAATGAAAATTTTGTCATCATTTACTCACCCTCAAGTTGTTTCAAACTTGTATGAGTTTCTTTCGTCTATTGAACACAAAAGAAGATATTTTGAAGAATGTCGTTGGTACTCAATCAGTTGATGGACTTGCATAGTAGGAAAAAAACGATGGAAGTCAATGAGTGCCAACAACATTATTTAAAAATATATTATTTTTAAAGGCAACATTATTGATCTATTATTTATTTTATTAATTTCATATTTCATAGACTATTTCATATTTTAATGGCCGTCAATGGAGAAACTGGCTTTTTGACAACATTAGGGTCTAGTAGTTCAAAGGTAATTGAAAGATCTGGATGTACTGTAGATGATACTCTTCTCTCCCCACATTAACAACGCCATAAAATGAGTTTGTATCCACAATAAGTTTCAAATATTTAGTTTGTTTTAATATGTCAAATAATTTATCATACAGAATAAATAAACATGACCTGGATAAGCATGAGAACTCCAGCTATCCAAGTTGAACGCACATAAATATTCCACTAAGCCTTTCAATAACAACATTAAAACGCTGCAAATATGCGTCTCTTCAAGGCAAAATGAATGAAAGCGCATGTTTATAAGTATTGAAACATCTCACAGTGTCATGTGAGGTACTGATGTCTTACACATTTCATGAACATGTTTTCCTGTAGAGCGCTTACATTCATTACATCATTCTGAGAGCTGAATCGTCGCTTTCGGCCGCTAGAGAAAGCAAGATGGCTTTTGGAGTATTCTCAAACAGGGCAGCTCTGTTCTGTGTCTGGCCCTTCTTCACCCAGTGTCCATAAATCTTGAACGCACAGGCATCGATGAGCTTGCGGATGGGTTTTACTGCATAGGGGTCACTCTTGATCACTTCTTTGGTAACTGGCTTGGCACGTCGATAATTGCAGTAAATGCGCATCGTAGCCAGAACTGTCATGCAGATTACCTGAAAAACACAAGTGATTGAAATGAAACCTAAATCCATGGGCATTGTTTGCTTTTTTAAGGGGCAAACTTTTTCTGTACACACCATATTTTATGTCAAATTCTTACATTTAATCAATCAATTCAATTAGAATATTAAAGGGGCGGTTGATTATGATTTCACTTTTCTAACTTCAGTTAGTGAGTAATGTTGCTGTTTGAGCATAAACAACATCTGCAAAGTTACAACGCTTAAAGACCCACTCCGATGAAAATCATGTTTTTCTAGGTGTTAACATGTTCTTGTGGCATTTTTCTGATGTTAGAGGACATATCTTGAGAAAAATAAGCTCAAAGTTGTATTTCTGAGTATTTCTACATTCAAATGTCTGTGAATCAGTAGCAGACGCTAAAATGCCGTTTAAAATAGACTGGAGTTATGACGTAGTAACTCCACTGGGCGGGGCCACGAGCTCAAATTGGAACACATACTGTAACAAATAAGTCACTTTTCACCGTCTATCAATCGTCAAAACTAAAGTTTGGAGAGCACAGACTGATACCGTCAGTAATTACATCATTACATAAAGAGAGAGGGCAGCCAGCCCATAGACAGTATATAAGAGAGCCAGCCTCCTCCAGCCAAGCAACAGGCGACATTCGTGCATGTGAAATTCCGCGCTCGTCCAGGTAGACTTGCACACGCCGGGTGGCGACGAGTTTCGCCTGTCAGTCGTTTGTCCTCTCGTGTGTCAAGCCCATCACTCGTGAGAGAGTCAGTCAGTTTTTCAGATATAGCGGTGACATTAGCATCATAATAATCCCGAAATTCCGAGCAATCCACTGATACTAAATATGTCCTGATTGATCACTGTGGGAGGGATGAAATATTGAGACGAAGTCGAGCTGTTTTTTACCGCGACGTCTCGGAGTGAAATAATGATCGGTGATCGGTGATAACTTTGATTAACTTCGGATAATAATAATTAACGTGTATATAATACTAATGCTTTCTCCGTCCCAACGGCTCCGCCCACAACGCAGAGGCGAATTGCTAATGAGCTACTGCCGCTCTGCTGAAGCGAAGTCCCAGAAAACGGCACAGGTTTTGAGATTTTGGCTAAAAATGGCATAATCATAATTTAAACACCACTGGGAATGTTTAAAAATAGCTCAAAATATGATCGGAGTGGGACTTTAACGTATAAAGCAAAGGAAGATATTTGCTTTTAAAGAAATTGCTTTTTAAGGACTACAACAAACGGCTGGTAGGGACTACACGACAGTCCTCCCGGGTTAGTAACATCACCAACCATAAAATTTAAATAAACCCCGCCCCCTGGAACACGATTTATAGATTATCAAGACAGAATATGCTAATCAATGACTAGAAACATGAAATGATGGGGGGAAATTAAATTGTAGTCTACTTTTAAAAACTAAAACCACCATTAGGGAGTCATTGAATCATTCATTCAACAATTTTGTTCAAGTGACTATGACTGCATCTCAGATCGCACACTTTCCTATTATAATAGGCAAAAAACAGTATGTGACAAGAGTAGTATGTCCGGATTCACAGTATTCAGGCAAAAAGTACCTGGACGACCTCTTACTTCCGGCGAGATTCTGAAGTGAGATTTGTGAATGGCAGCGATGCGACACAACTGACGCTGGTAGATCACATGATAATAACAACGTGGCGGATGTAGTAGCTATTCATATCACACACATTCATATTATATAGAACATACTTTTTAGTGCTCGCAAAGTAATGACTTATTTTGAGAGATTATGCGATTCCAGACGCAGCCTGTCTTTATCAATGGGTCATTGAATTATTCCCTCAACCGATCTGTTCAATAACGCAGATTCATTCATTAATGACACAGCACCACATGTTGCTCAGACACGCACAATAGTTCTCTGGTTCAGTGGCAAAAACATGAAATTCAGTTTAAAATGTTGCTCTAAACCTCTATGAGTTTCTTTCTTCTGCTGAACACAAAAGAAGATATTTTGAAGAATGTCGGTAACCAGACAGCTGATGGACCCCATTGACATCCATCGTATTTTTTTTCCTACTATGGAAGTCTATGGGGACCATCAGCTGTCTGGTTACACACATTCTTCAAAATATCTTCTTTTGTGTTCAGCAGAAGAAAGAAACTCATAGAGGTTTGAAACAACGTGAGAGTGAGTAAATAACAGAATAAAAACATTAACTATTCCTTTAATAAATGGGGCTTTTTTTGCCCCAATCCCTGTTAACTTTTAACCCTGGTATAATATTTATTTAATCCATCATTCATTATTATATATTTTTGTTTTACTAATGTGACTGTCTAATAATGATGTGAAGTGTTTTCCTACAAATATGCAAGAAAAACAGCTAAATAAATCAATAATTAAAAAAAATTCTTAATTGACCCTTCGCAGGGAGCTTGATTGACAGGTGATCTGACCAATCATACTTCGCCATCCGCCATTTTGTCCGACAAAGCAGTCAGGAGAGTTAGTAGATTAATGGGAGGATTTGATCTTGAGAAGCGGAGTGAACTGACGTCTTTCCGCGGTTAAAACAACATTCCTTCTTATTCATTCATGTTTATTTGATGCTATAAATGAACAGAAGGAAGAGATGATCGGTTCACGAGCAGCTTTAACTGAGGCTCTACAGCGATCTGTCACACACATTAAAGAGCCACAAAATGGTATTTATTGTTTACATTTCTTTTAAAAAATGACCAAATTTGGAAGGTGAGACTTTGTTTAATATGTTTAATATCAAAAGCAACCGAAAGTAACCTGGTCTGTCCTGTCTGTCAGTGTGTTGTCAGTGTCCTCTCTGCTCCACGATGTGTTTTTCACTGCGTGAGAACATGGTGTGTGTGTGAGAGCGGCGTAGCTTGTCGGACATAGCAACAGTAACTAAAGGGGGCGGGTCTTTGTGAACGGTCAATTAGAGAGCCCACCTTGAACTTCCTGTACGGGCTGAAATGCCGCACCTCTGCGACCACGTACTGCTGGAAGAACGGGTGGTTTAAGGCATCCGTGGCAGTGTAACGCGTCTCGGGGTTCACCACCAGCAGCCTGGAGATCTGAAAGTGGAAACACCCAGTGAAGAGTGCAGGTTAGTAGATCTGCTGCGGGCTTATATTAGTCTTCAATCACTCTTGATTATTCCCAGGTCTGCGGCAGACGCACCAGGTCCTTGACAGTGTCTGATCGGTCATCCCACTCCGGAGAGTTGAACTGGTAGCTTCCGGCCAGGATCATACGCAGCATTAGCATCTGCTTTCTGTGCCAGAACGGCGGGGAACCTGCAAGAAGGGTGTACATGATCACCCCTGCACTCCAGCTGGAAAAGACAACAACAACAAAAAAAGGTGTGATTTTTCTCAATTCAGTCTAACTTAAAAGTTGAATGTACATGAGTTTGTCTTATATAGACCAAGCTCTTATATAAATGCTGTGAAAAGCCTGTCCGCTACTCACAGATCAACGGCGGTCCCGTAACCCTGGTGGTGAGGATCCATCGAGCACTCGATGATCTCTGGTGCCAGATAGCCGGGCGTCCCACACACCTCTATGACAACACAAGATCAGAGGTCTTATAATGACACATGTTATCTAATACTGCATGCACAACATATAATGTATTTGTGCATCATAACATGCATTATGTATAGCATAGCATGTTATGCGACCAGTTTTTGTTTTAATATCATGTCAGGTTCTTATTTCACCGTAAACTAAACTGGAAACTAAATGACTCTTCCACAAATAAGACAAAGAAAGCTAGTAAGAGAAGAGCTATTTAAAGTCCCCCTGTGGTGAAAATCCAGCTTTTAATGTTGTTTATATGTCTGTGTGGTGTTTTTAATACGCTTTAAGACAAACCATGTGTAGATTCATAAGTCGACAGCATTGCTGAGTATTTTCTCCTTAAAACTGCAGTGAACCAAAGACAGTCTCAAAAACACGGTTTGAAATCGCTGGTGTTTCTGACGTCACACACTACCTTACTACCTAATTATTCTAGTTTATAAAGTTATAAATATGGATATGTTTCTTACAAAAACGCATCGCTTCACTTCAGAAGGCCTTTATTAACCTCCTGAAACCTTATGAATTATTTTTATGATGGATGGATGCACTTTTTTGGGCTTCAAATTCTCAGTTAATATTCACTCCCAGCTTGGAAGAGCCAGGATATTTTTTATTATAACTCCGACTCTGTTTGGCTATAAAAAAGAAAGTCATATGTGGGCTTGTGGGTAGGTAAATTATGGGATCATTAGAATTTTTGGATGAACTGTCCCTTCAAACTGCTTATCTTGTTACCGTACTAATAAATAGTGTTTTCACTATAGTTTGGATATTAATATCCACAGCAGAGCTGATAGTTACGGCCCATTCAATTGAGCGCTGGACGATTAATTAGTTTGACTATAAAATAGGTGAATCTTTCAAAATTCTTTCAAATAATAAATCTTATATTATTACGGTATACCCTTTAATTTAATAAAATGATATCTAATAAATATAAGATTACTTTATAGATTTTAGATATTTGATTATGTGATTCTGTTATATTAGAATATTATAAATATATTACATACAATATATTTTAAAATGTATATTATTTATTAAAAGAATTTCTGTAACCAATGTATCTTTTTGTGTATCTCAATGTATATTCATTTTTTTTATTACAGTAATATGAACATACAGCATGATGAAATTCATCCTTTTACAATCTCATAGTAAAACTTCACTCATCAGTTAGCCATGTATGTTACACACATTTATGTAATTGATGGGTCATTCTTAGAGTCGAGCGTTTACTCTGTTCCTGGATAAAGGTCGGAGGCCACTCCAAACAGCAAACAGCTCCTCCAGTTCCAGTAACATGTTAATCTCTCATATAAGGATAGTATGAAACCCGAATCCAAGAGCTGCATAAACCTGACAACTACTGATCAGAAAATGCAGGGTCTCTCTCTCTATATATATAGACAAACAGGCTTCAGTTTCTTTATTTATTATCCCCAAGGAGGGGCAATTTGTTCCACAGTAGCCATTGGCACAGCCAACACATAAATACAGTAAAATATATAAAAATAACACAATTAACCCATAATGTCATGCTGGAAAAATTACAAATTGCGATGTTTAGAGCTGGTTCAAGTATTTAACAGCTAATGGTACAAATGAACTTGTGTATCGATTTGACTTTGCCTTTCTAGAGAAGGCAAACCTTCTCCCTGACGGCAAGAGCCGAAACTAAAATGGCATTTGCTCTCCGAACACACCTAATCTGGTAGACCTTGCTCAGATCATTAAGATTAACACCAATTCCGACACTAAGATTCCGACACTGTTTAACAAAACTTCCCAGCCTATTCTTTCTAATCCAATTAAGATTGCCGAACCAGCAAATCATTGAAAATGTGAGAATTGACTCAACAAATGATGAATAAAACATTTTCATAAGTGAACTTTCAACATTAAAACTCCTCAATTTCCTTGAATAAAACAGTTTTTGATTGACCTTTTTACAGATCCTATCTGTGTTGGCCTCAAAGGTCAGTTTATCATCCAGTATAATACCCAGGTACTTATACTGACTGACAGTCTCCACTGCTGAGCCATTTATAATGGTACATGGCAAGGCAGATGGTTTCCTACGGAAGTCAAACCGCATGTCTTTAGTTTTAGCGACATTTAACTGTAGGAATGACTCCTCGCACCATTCTATAAAACTGTCCACGACTGGACCATGGCCCACCTCATGGTCCTGCAAAAAACTAAGTATCACTGAATCATCAGCATATTTAATTATGGATGATGATTCAGAAGTACTACGACAGCAATTTGTATACAATACAAATAACAATGGCGATAAGACACACCCCTGGGGTGATCCAGTAGAGCAAACCAGGGCCTCAGACAAGGTGCCATTTACACGTACTCTCTTGGCCTCCTAGTCAGCCAGCCAACCAACCAACATATAGTACCAACATCTATTGCAGGAATTTCAGAGAGCCTCTGAGCAAGAATATGGGCCTGCATGCAATTAAAAGCTGATGAGGAATCACTAATAGTCAGTACATGTGTCTTTGTGCCCTCTAAGTGCCCAGTAACACGGTCCAGCAGTGTGGCTGTGGCATCCTCTACCCCTTTGCCTGCCTGATATATAATTGGAGTGGGTCAATAATATTCTGTGACATAGCAAGCAAGCTCTTCTTTACAATCTTTTCTAGCCCTTACATGACTAATGACGTAAGAGCCACAGGGCGGTAATCGTTCAGTCCCTTAGGTGATGGAATCTTAGCCACAGGAACAATAATTGATTCTTTCCATAATGCAGGAACATCCATCTGAGCTAAAGAAAGCTTAAAAATACAAGAAAAGATATCACATAAAAATAAACCACAATTTTTGAGCAGGCGGCCACAAACGCCGTCAGGCCCGGGACTTTTTCTCTGGTCAGTCCCCATATTTTCAGATACCACAAAACATGCCCTGATAGATTACTATTTAATTAGATTCGGGAGCCTGATCAAATATCGATATTATGATATTATGAATGCAACAAAACTAATTACATTTTATTTACTCACAAATCCAACTAAAGTATTAAATACTGTATCCCAAATGGACATCAACAACTGAAAATAAACAGCATTTTTTTCAAATATATAGAAAAATTGTCTTTTTATAACAGAAAAACAAGTCTTCTTGTGGTCTCTTTTGAGACATTGTGTGCAGATGTGGCTAACATGAGAGTGTTAAAATGAAGTTGCATCTTAAAAATATTGTTTTTACGTGTTGCATCAATACATCTGTCACACTCAGGCGAAGGCAGACAAGGTTGAGGTGAGTACAATAAGTTTATTTAAAGTGCAGAGGGTGAGCAATGCAGGGGAGGGATGCAGATGTGATGAATACTGATTGTAGAACTGGTGATGATGACTTAGCTGACGGTAATGATGAATGTCTTTGCAGGTATATGCTGACAAGAAGAACCAGGGTGATTAGGATCAACGGAGACAGGAACGACAGGACTTCAGGTAAGTAGTCTGAATTCTCGGGTGAGTGGTCTGTAGCGCTTGTCACAGACGAGGAAGTTATACAAGAACAGCGGAAACTCAGGTGAGAAGACGGAAGCGCTTGTCTTCAACGAAGTATATCATAGACGAGACCAGACAATGAGACTGGGTGACGAGAGTGCTTAAATGGTGAAGATAATGAGGGTGATCGCTGACAGTTGCAGGTGGTTGTGAAGGAAGTGCAGGTGTGGGCCAAGGAGGATGCTGGGAAATGTAGTGAAGAGCTGGATGATTAACTGGTGACTAAGTGGAAACTGTGACAACATCATATTGTTAGTCATTTAATGGATCCATCAATCCATATCGATGTATCATGACACCCCTGTACTATCTAGTTCTGGAATAGGCTTCCTGATGATGTTCAGGTCTCCCAGTTTAAATCTAGATTAAAGACACATCTCTTTAGCCAAGCATTCACATAATGCCTCTCATAACCTTGTACTCAAGTTATATCAGATCAAATGCACATCATTATCTTTGCTTGAAATGTTATGAACAGCATCTACGCTAATTACGTTCCATTTGCTTTTCTGTTTTTTCTCGGGATGCCCACAAGTAACTAGAGAGTGCGTCGGCTCTAGTGTGGATCCAGCCTCATATGAAGACTTCAGATGCCACAACACCTGTGAAGAGATGACCAACTCCTGCGAGGACTTCAGATGAAGCAAACTCTGAATCAATATGCACCAATGCTAAAATGTATATACATTATGTTCACAACTTGTAATAATAACTTCAATGAGGTAATTTCCTCTGCTAACAGTTCACTCTAAATTGTAATGTAGACACACACATGCATTTTCTGTAAAGCTGCTTTGAAACAATATGTATTGTGAAAAGCTCTATACAAATAAACGTGAATGAAATTGAATTGAATTTACCATTGAGTTTTTGTCCTGGTGCAATCTGCACAGCAAAGCCAAAATCAGTGAGTTTGATGCTCATATTGTCATCCAGAAGGATGTTCTCCGGCTTTAGATCTCTGTGCACAATGTTCTGAGAGTGAAGGAACTGAACCACCACCAGCAGAGCGCGCATGATCTTCCTGCAAAATGAAAACAGAGCAATGCAAATATACGCAATATGTACTGTTGTACATTGAGCCATGCTAAATACATTGGGTTGAATCTCACAAAAACATGTCCAGGTCACATTTCACCCTCAAGTCAAGACAAAAAAAACAAGGTGTCATATTCTCATTACCATAATTATTCCCAAAGGTGATTCTCATTTGATAAAAAAGGGGATAACAAATTTAGTTGCTAATACAAGGCTGTATCAGAAATGGACAATAATAAATACAAAAAAAACATTACGATGTCCAAATACCAATTGTATAGTTATCGACATAGAACTCATAATTATTGTGATAGTTTCGTCCTTACATCTAGTACAATACAATATACTGTTAGTCCCGATCGAGTCTTCTCCAACAACCTCAAGTCTACGCCAGCCCAGTACGATGATAATGAGCTCTGGGGGGGGAAATAATCTCTGAGGGGGGGTGAAACCCGAACTGAGCCAGGCCCCCATTGGGCTGGCTGGAAGACAGTGAGCTCTTGGCTAGGTTGATCCTGAGTCGCAGGCATTCCCATGGCTGAGGAGCAAGGACCTGTGAGTGTCCAACTCGGCCTCCCACTGGGCCAATACGAGCCAGTCGTTGAGGTAATTCAGGATGCGCACTCCCTTCTGTCTCAAGGCGGATCCATGTATTTTGTGAAAGGTTCTGGAGTTCTATGGCGAGATTTGCACGCTTATAGACGGGTTTATAAGCGGGCCCATTTCGCGGGCTACAGTGGCATAGGTTAGTGCAGTTTCTGCATGATTCAATCAGGCTTCAGTATTTTGGAGAAAAAAGAGGTTTCCCATACCGTCTCTATGACGCAATACGAGTGAACCATATTGATAGGGAACTTTTGTTTAGCACGTCAGAGGTTCTGGGTTCTTATCTGCCTTTGTACAGTTTTTTTTTTAATTTAAACCAAAGATATTCATCAGTGATTGTATATCAAGAGCAGGGACACAAATCTAAACGAATAGAGAGTCTCCGAAATGGCATTAAGCAATAGTTTGAAGAACTCGTCTCTGTGAAGACTGTGCACGAGCCACGGACACTGATAACAGCGGCAACGAACACTCAGCATGATTTCAAAAACAACATATTGCAGCGCCAGATCGCCTCTTATATAACAACTGAACAAAACAAATACTCTGCTAGTCAACTGGAGATGCTTCCTTTGTATTTGGTGCATCAGTGCCGCGAGATGTTTCAAAAAGTGGTGGGGGCAATGTCGACCCTGGCAAAAAGTGGTGGGTACATCATGTCCCACACGACCCGTCCCACACGCAAACATGCAAATACGCTTAAGCTTGTGGCTACCCTACACTTGAAACAGGAAGTAGCTTATTTTAATGTTTAAGAATTGGTCCCATTCACTTCCATCGTAAGAGACTGATTGTAAAGATATGTAAGGACAAATACATATTTTTTTGGGTTATTAACATCATGCCACAAGCTTAAGCGTATTTGCAAAATATTAACAATGTGTGTGTTAAGATGATTTCATCACCTTTTTTGTATATCCAAATTTACAACTTCATTGCCATGCAACAACTTATCTAAAACCTAAAAAGAGCTCAAATAAGACAACTTTTAACAGAAGAAATAAAGGGTTGGTTCAGGTTTCATTACAAACATCTTCATTTGTTTTTTTAGATAAACGAAAAAGCCAGATTTTAAACTAGAAAGATTTTAAACCCTTTAATGTAAGTAATTTAATACAATTATTTATTATTTACTTCCATTGTACTTGCTTAAAGGGAATGAGATTTGAGGAGTAAATGAGACAAAATTGTCATGAAAATAATGTCACAATGCAAAACGTCGTAACGATCATAAATCTGGCTTCAGTTTTTTGTTTTTTGATTTTGTGATGAAATATCAACTGCACATGTTGACAGGTTTCATGTGATTTATTATAAATGACTAACCTTGTCTCTTTTTCACTGAGCGTAACCTTCTCCGTTAGATAATCAAAAAGCTCTCCTTTCTTCATCCTGTGAAAACAATATTTATTGCATTTAACTACTTTTCAAATAGTATCATAATTAAATGTTAAAGCAATTTTATTAATTAAAAAAATATATATATATAAATAAAATATGAAATCAATACTTACAAGTCAAACACCAAGAAGAAGAAAGCTTTAGTTTCAAAGTAGTCCTTCAACTGAACTGGAGAAGCAAGAAGCAATGTGTTCAAATCATATGAGACTCTTTACAGATATAAATATACTTCATCTTCATGCTTCAAAGCTGCTACTATTCGATCCTCCTGTATACTTACTGATGTTTTCTTGCCCGCACACTTTCTTGAGGATGTCAATCTCTGTTGTCGTGGCATTTCTGATCTCCTCCATCTCCTCAATGCTCATCTTATCAGATGGCGTGATGTCTATGACTTTGACGGCATATTCCTGAGTGGTGCGCTTATGGATGCAGCGTCGAACCACACTGCTCACCCCTCTGCAACACAAACACCATGAGCGAAGCTACTCGCAGTGTAGACTGCTGAAGAACGTACGACATTGTGCATTATATAACACATTGCATTGTCCAATGAAGGGCCATGAAAAATCAATTGTACACAATCTTTGCTGAAAATCCTGTTGTACACAATCTACTAGGGGGGGTTATAATAAAATATAATAAAAAACTATACCCCGTGGGGGAAAACACTTGAGGCAGGATCAGGACACATGAGAATGATGTACTAAAAAAAAAAAGTTTCCCCTTTGCTTTTTTCACGTACAGACGAGAATGTTGCAAAAACCTGATTTCAAAAGCTTGCGTTTTCAGGCCGCCAAAACGCAGTTTTCGTGTAAATGAACGGCCAAAATACATAATACGTTTTCAGGTTATAGTTGAAAATGGTGTCGGTAAAACAGACCCTAAGACGACGAACTCGCACAGGACTGGAGGACAAATAGGGAGAGCAAATCAGACAAGACAATACAACACAAACCCAAAAGTGACAGAGCCCTGACAGTATCTAATATTGGATTTTTCTGAGTATTATTTCATCTGTCAGGCTTTACATAATATAATTACCGGTAGTTAACCTCCAACATATTTATAGATCATTAAATAGGACCTTAATGTTATATAAATCCTAATGCTACTGAATACTTATTTCTCAATTGTCAAATACCAGAAAATGTGTTATTTTTCTCTTTTAGTATAATATATAGCTTAATATTTCTTGTTTTTTTTTTAAATGCCCAAAATGGTGCACTACAAATGTCATGCTCCTTTAGTTTCATTTGCTGTTCATTAAATTACTGAAAATGACTGAGATTATTATCATGTGAATCTAACAACGCCTTTCAAAAAAGCCCCAAATCAATGTTAAACATTTTGACATTAATATAAAAAAAGTCAACAAATCTCATTCTCATTCGCATAAAGTGAAAATAATAATGGTTTATTGTGTAAATTGAGGTGAACATGACCGGGATATTTTTTCATCTT